>PVJI01004730.1:0-77447 GCA_004026765.1 Micronycteris hirsuta | reverse complement strand
CCTTACTTCTGCCAGACCCTGTGTGTCGACTCATTGTAAACAGCTAAGCACTGTATGCTTTTGAGAAATGAACAGAGAATTTGACACTTAATCAAAAGAAATGTGAGAGCTCTCCTTTAAGGAGGAATAGGGAATGATCACCGAGGAAAGTTTAAGCCATTAAGAGACCACATGTAATCAGGATAGTGTAGCGAGAGGGACTGGCCATTATCTTTTTGTAAAGAATCCAAAACTAACAGTTCAAGGTTAATTTACTTTCTGATGTAATGAAATCTAAGTTCAAAGTCAGTTTGTTATTCCTAAGTCCTCTGTCCATGAGCTCAAGCTTAGGTCTAGGGAAAAGGTGATGACCAGACAACCTGAGGCAAGGGGCAGGAGGGGGGTACAGGGTGACCTGGAGTGGATGCCGGAAGGGCTTGGGCCCTAACTCCCGTCGCACTGCCCTTTCTCTGGTATGAATGATTGAAGTTTCCTCAGGCTACTCAGGCTAATGTGAGATGCTCTGTGAGGGCCACTTATGACTTGTCAGCTGCTGCCCCCCGACCCCAGTCTGGTTAGCCTGCGCCTCACTGCTGAGTAGAAATCTAACCCACGTACAAACCTCGGTTCCAGCAGGGCTCTGCCACTCTGTGAGGGTGTCACTTAACTGTGAGGCCAGTTTTCCTGCAGTTTTCCCAATGTGGTGAGAACAATCACCACCCCCAGGGAGGGGGCCATCTCGCCATGTCTCCATGTCTCTCTCTCTCTCTCTCTCACACACACACACACACACACACACACACACGCACGCACGCACCTTTCACTTACTGGGGGTGCAGAAGGTGGGAGCCAGGGAGCCTGCTACTCTGGAAATAGGGCCACAATCATAGTAACTATCAGACCTTGCTTTTTTTTTCCCCCCACTATTTCAATTGCCTAATTTTTTTCCTTAGTAACATTAATTTGCTAAATATTTAAATGTCTGATTTAAATTTCTGAGATAAATTAGTAAACCAGGAAGAAATCAGCTTTCAGAGCGAGTTTACAGCAGCCACAGATTACCCGGTGGCCCTGATGACACAGGAGCTGCTGTGCTGCCGCTCCTCTGCTTCAGCGGCGACGGGGTCCAGCTCTGTGCCGTGCCCCGAACAGGCACACACCGACATTTCAGAGAAGGCGTGTGAAGGCAGAGGGAGGAGATGATGCGGGCCATGCTCCAGGAGTGGAGGAAAGGGCACAACTCTGGACCTCGCATGTGGTTAGAAATGCCCTTCCCAAGGACCAGAACCACCTTCAGCGAACACTGGACCAGGGATGACCCCGCCCCATCCTGCAGTAGACTGGAAAGTTCCCCAGAGCTGTGTGTCAGGAAGGAGTCTGAGTGTAGGGCAGTGGGGAGGGTGCAGGAGAGCAAGCCTGTACCCTCGCCTATGCTGCCTGGGCTCCTCTGTGCAGGGGCTGAGCTCCAGGCTACCTTGGTTCCCCAAAATTCATGTACATAGCAGCTCCTTAATAAAGGTACGATGATTCAATAGAGTACATTATTTTCCTCTTCTGTTTCCACGTGAAAAAGTCTGCAATTGCTGCTAATTGTTTTTATACCAAAATGCATCTTGTAATGTTTTCCACAATTGAGTTTTCTCGCTCTCTCTGCCTGATGTTATTTTGCCCACTTCCTCCCTACAACAAACACTGGACTTTTCTGAGAGTACACAGAGACCCTGTCTGAGTCACACGGGGAGGGGCAGGCACGTGTGGCCAGTCAGTAAGGGGGAGCTAAAATGACTCTAGAACAAACTGGAAACTTGGCAGCAGAAGTTGCATATGTGATTCCTTATATACGCCACAGGATGTACTTCAGCCGCATCCCCTTCACCATAGCGCCCTCTCGTGGAAATAAAGAAACACTAAAAAAAAAACGTTCCTTGCAGGTGCTCGCTTTCCCTCCGAAGTGTTTTTGCAATCTAGGCCTAGCAGCTCAGATTCCCTCCCCTGTGATGGGGACTCGGACGAGAGCCAGTTGGACGTTGCCTGCTGCCATCAATCATGGTGGCTGGGATTCTGAAACAGAATAATATCACCATTTACAGAAAGAACTAATGCTTTTATTATCAAAAATGAGCACCCTTAATACGTTTCTTAAGAAGATGGCTGGCTCAGGACTCACAAAATGAATAACCGCATAACAAATAAAAACAAAAACAGACAAACAGAAATAAAAAGAGATTCAAATGAAAAAAAGTGGGAGAATTATGTCAACATACAATCAGAAACAACATTTTAAAAGATATTTTTAGAGGACTTTAAACTCAGAACCAAGTAGATAGCCTATATTTTTAGTATGAGTTATGCATTAAAACAAATGTAAAACTGTGAAATGAAAGACAACTATACTAACTTTGCATTTTAATCATATAGTAAGTACATGCAATAATTCCCTTAATCTTCAATATTGAAGTACATATACAACTTTCACACACACAAAAAAAATTCTCCCCCTACCCCCCCACATAAATGGCCAAAAGGGAATGTTGTTTTCAACATTTGCCAATCTGTCAACCAGCCCAGAAGGACCTCCTGGCTCTGGCGACTGCACACACTTGCCCTTTAACAGCTGTGCTACGGCTTTGACCTTCTAGGTCTCCATACTCATGGATTCCTCCTTCGCGGAACATTCTCAGAACTCGGCCTGGCTCTAGCCCCTGCAGTTCCTTCAGCCACCGCTCTGCACTTCCCCATGACAATCATGAATGACAAGAGCTGAAGGGGCTTCCATGCAAATGACCCCTTCAATGCTGGACCTCAGCGCAACCAGCTGTCCTGGTTTGCCGAGACTAGGGGCTTTTGGGGACATGGGACTCCCAGTGCTAAAACCAGCAGACGGGGATGAGCTGGTCACCCTAGTGCTGGTCGGTGGGTGGGGGTGTGGGGGCTCCACCAAGTACTGGAAATGGGCCATCTTTCTCAAAGGAAAGAGCATGACAGACTTGTTAGGCGTCACTTGAAAGCACCTAGATATAAAGTGCTGATCCCTAGGATGCAATAGGGGATCAGTAAAACAAAGTTATGTTGATGGATCTCGTTTCCTAGGAGGCTGCTGTATAACCGGATTTCAACAAGGCCTCTCAGCGTATCCTTGTAGACATAATAAAAAAATAAAGATACGAAATCAGTTATCTCCATGGAGGTTGTAATGATGTTACCCTGATGTTTCGATGAATGACAACCTGGAAGAGGCTTTTAGTGGTAAAACACAAGAGTTGGCCTTCACCTTTTTGGCCAGCACTTTTATTCACCGTTTGGATGAAAATCTTGATGTCTCAGCCAATACAGGGGTCAGATAACATCAAGTAGAGAAGCACAGACGAAATATTGGAGGATTGAGTGGGGATCCCAACATGTTTTAACAGTCTGGACCATTGGACTGGACTGAATGAGAGGCAACTGAATAGGGATGAATATGAGCACTTCACCCCAAAAATCCAAGTCCACTTCTTCCATACCGAGGAGAGACTTGGTAGCAGGGCCACCAATAGAAATATAATGTGAGCTACCACTGTAGTTTTGAATTTTTAGGAGCCACATTTTAAAAAGTACAAAACAAGAACAAAAAAGAGTGAGGTAAATTTTAACAACATATTTTATTATTTTAATATATTTTACCCACCATACTTAGAATACTATCATTTCAACATATAATCAAGATGTAAAATTATTATTGAGGTATTTTATACTTTTTTCACTAAGTCTTCAAAACCTAGTGCATATTTTATACTTATAGTACCTCAATTCACACTAGACACATTTTAAGTGCTCAGTTGCCACAGGTGACTACCGTATTGGAAATGCAGCTTCAGAGGGTTTGTGTTGACACTCAGACCTGGGAGCAGACCGCCCCACAGTTCTGTCTGTCTCAGTCTGGCCGCACGAATAGAGGCGCGATGCCTACAGTTATACCACTCAGGCGTATTCATTTCTTTCAGTGAAAAGAGAAAGGGTCTGGGCTCTTTGACATGTAAATCACTGTAGAGAGTGTCCTGGTGCCCACTACCTGTGACCCGTATTCAATGCTTGCTCGTGAGTCCTGGCACAGTTTAGCGACCGAAAGACTAGAATGTTTTTCAAGTGAACACTTACCAAACTCTTATTCTCTGCTTATCTCCTGCAGTCCTTGTACACGCCTTTTTGTTCAGGGTCGATGTCGTTACTAGAGTTAGTGTAACCGAACGCAGGTCCAGCTGCCCGCCGCTTCCAAAGCCAGTGCTCAAGAGGCAGGTGCTGATGTAGAAGAAAGTGGTTTTATTCAGGCGCTGGCAACCTGGAAGATGAGGGACTACCGTCTCAAAGCCCATCTTAGCCTCTCAGGCATACTGGCTAGTTTATGTAGGGGAACCATAGGAAGAGCAGAACTAAGGAATTTCTGGAGATGTGCATTTCTCAGCTCTGTTCTTGGGGGATTTCAGTGTTATCTCCACGTGCATTATCATGTAGTTCCATCGCTCCATCTGCAGTTTCACTGCCGATAACTGGGAACAGGATTTGCAGGCAGCACTTCTGCTGGTTCTGCTATGAGTCGCTGATGATTGCCCATTTTCTTGTGGTCAGGGCCATTCCTTGGTTAAGCAGGAACTGCAGCTGCTGATGTCTGTGCGTATAAGGAAATTTTTAATACATGAATCTTCTATGAGTTTGTTAGTACAGCCTATTCTATAATTACCACGTGATTTGTATATTATATTTACCTCAGTCACTCTTACACTAAGGGCAGCTTTTTTCAAAGGCTACAATAAAATCCTCATTCTATTCCTATTTCTAATAACAACCAATGTAACTTTTGAATTTGGTTTTAAGTTCCCATACCCTGTTTCCTTTTCCCAAAACAGTGATTTCTGAGCACCAACACCCAAATAGGATTTAGAGATCTGGCAATCTAACCAATCAATAGTGAATGCAGCTGAGGACCAGGAAGTAAACATACATAAGTGAGTAGCCAAAACGTGTTAGAAATGCACAAATGTTTGGGTTAAAACAAAGCACCCTTCATTGTTCACAGTTTGCAGGTGTCACAGAGATTGAGTCGGATCCCCAGCCTGTAATATCCTTTCTGCTTAATTACATATCTCACTGGACTGGCGTTTTTCCTTCCAGGACTGAGGACACTATTACCATATTTTGCTGTGTATAATGCGTACCCACGGTTTGTGAGCATCACACACAGG
Organism: Micronycteris hirsuta; assembly: GCA_004026765.1. Classification (NCBI taxonomy): domain Eukaryota; kingdom Metazoa; phylum Chordata; class Mammalia; order Chiroptera; family Phyllostomidae; genus Micronycteris; species Micronycteris hirsuta. The sequence continues at coordinate 72,249 of PVJI01004730.1, read as the reverse complement.
ATTATTATCCCCATCATCACACCCATGTATACTGCGCATCCTTATTTTTCCCTCAAAAATTTGGGCAAGAAGTGCTCATTACACATGGCAAAATACGGCATCTCTTCTCCTACCATCATTTCCTAAAACCCTTTCTCCAAAGTCTTTATCTTCTCTAAGTAAAATTCATGAAATCATAGCAGTTCTGAGAACGTGCTCTGGAGCAGACTGCTTGGGTTCAATTTCCAGTACCACTGCTTGTAACCTGTGAGGTGCAACTCAATTTCCTCAACTGTAAATTGAGGATAACAGCCCCTCTTCCACAGGAATGAGCTCACCCATATAAAGCACTTGAACAGACACTGGCCCACAGTAAGCACTCAATATTGTTTTTTGAGTGAGCAAGAAGAGTTTTCCCAGTCCTTCACTTGAAAACTCTACAATATACAGAAGCTTCTGGCCTGAAGGGAGCTTACACATTGACTATTACAACCTCCCAAGCCCAGGAGCCCCGCTGCAGCATTCCTGGACAGATGGACAGCTAGCTGTAGAACACTTGGTGGGAGCTTGCTGCCTTGGGGACCGAAGCTCCATTTCTGGTCAGCACAAACCTCTGGGGATACAGTCATGCCACGATGCAAAAGCCTGGGCTTTGGAGCCTGGTTTTATAATCTTCCCATCATCTCCATCACCACCACTGTTACTACGGTTTCATCACAGAAAATCTGTGGAATTTTGATGGAAATCTTTCCATGTTACAATGTGCTTCAGAGAAAGCACTTAAGGTGAACTGAAGCTCAAACAATGAAAGAATATTCTTTTATAACTCATTAAGTCACGGCAGCCTGGGGCATGGATAAAGAGGAGTGATAAAGCCTCACTAACATTCATATTTGCAGCAAGAATATTATCTCTGTGGGGTCTAACAAGACGAGTAACTCCAGCTTCGTATATGACTGACTTGCAAAAATCTTGGAAAAGCAGGCATCAGCAAGTGCAAACCATGATCAAGAACTCTCCTTGGCTCAGGTATGTTAGGAAAATGTTTATGATTATTTCTATGGAATGCTCAAATAGGGCAACTCCATCACATATTCATTATGTAATAGGGTACATTACATAATGAATATTAACTGTACAAAAAGTCCACTAAACTACATATGTATTTATGTGGTTTCATTTCATTTCTAAGGTACATTTTTCAGGATTTCAAATAAGCCTTCTAATTTTGTTCTTTTCCTTCACGAGTGAACAGAGTTGAACTATTCAATATTCAAGTCCAAAGAGTGATTGAGGTTAAAGGTGTACTGCTTTTCACCTTATTAACTATTCCAAATGGACAAAATTCTCCTTTTTTCACCCTTTCCACTCATTTTTGTAAAACAGGCACAAGGCAATGAAAAGGCAACCAGGAGCAGTGGCAGCTGCAGAGCCGAGGCGGGAAGGCTGCTGGAACGACACCGGGGGCTGGAAGGCAGCCCCACACACAGCGCAGCGGAAATCCTTCGACAGCACCGAAACCCTCACTGGCCGAGGCAGGAAGTCCAAAAGCAGAGGACAAGTCCATCGCGATGTGGCTGTGCAATGTAGAGAAGTGAAGGAGGTCACGCACCATCTGACTTAGGTGCTGCGGGAGAGTCAAATGTCATTTGCAATTTTACTTTAAATTCATTTTCTAGAGCCAATGGTAATCCAAGTTCCGAACACAAACCAAAGGCTTTTTAATCAACAGGTCAAGTGCAATCAGATATGTGAAAGCGACTTCTAAACAGCAAAGCCCTTATCAGATTTTACTATTCCCATATTAAATGAAGACGTATACTTTCTCACGGACAATGAGATCTCAGTGTAACCCTCATTCAGCTACCCCAATCTTTGTCTATTCAGTTTTTTCAAGCTCCCTCCTAGAGGGCTGGCACGGGGACTGGGATTGTCCAGGTTTGGGCATCCATCTTGCTTGCTGGGAAGACAGCCCAACTCACAGGCACCAAGGAGAGAAACAGGCAAATGAAGGGAAAATGACCAAAATGGAGACGGGAAAGACAACAGTGTAGCTAAACCAACAAGAAACAGGAGTCAAGAAAAATTAACAACAAAATGTATTTAAAAACAGACTTCTCCAGTTGGTATTTTGAAATAGCTACCAATTAACTGCAACCCCTTACATTGTGTCTCTTTTGTTCCTGGAGTCCTCTTGTGGCTTTAATTCTTGAAACTCAGGTGGCAGCACCAGACATTAAATCCCCAAAGGGAGAGGTACTATCAAACCTTTTGCTGGTCACGCTTTTCTGAACAAAAATGGACAAATTCCTAAGCCCTCTTATTCATTCATGACGATCATTAGAAGAAAAAAATTAAGCCAAACTTGCACATTGACAACCAAAACAAACTCAAAAAAAAAATCTTGCAGATAATAAATATCGCTGATTCGCTTATTTTAAACAAAGTCCAACTTTATTCACTCTTAATATCCTTGCAGTCCATTGTATACCTTCTGCACTGATCCCTGTTTCAGTAGCTGTTTGATACCTGAAGAAAGAATGAACAAATGATCCCATTAACAACAATGTGACTTCCCTAGACCACACAGAGCATGTTTCGTGTGGAGGCTCACAAAAGGCCCTATGATCACCACGGTCTGAATTAAACGAATAATCACCAACGTCCCACGTCATCACGTGGGGACACCTCCACACATGCACACGGACGCCCCAGACGATCTTGTCCTTCTCTGTCTCTCAAGCACACATTCCACATACATCCCATAAAACCCTATGAGAAAAGGCCATCGAAATGGAATGAAATCTTTTCAGCCATCTTCCATTCCTTCTTCTTTGTTCTCTTTCCAGTTTTGACCTCTTTCACCTTCTTCCTTTTATTTAGGACCCACCAAGTAGGCCCTTCACTCAACCAGCCATAGCAGACATCACCCCTATGGCTCTAACCCTAAGGTACACCTCCTCTCTCCTTGAACAGTTTGGTCTTGCTCATCTGTGGTGATTCCGTTTCACACCCACACATCCACACAACCTATCACTCCCTGGGTTTCAAAGCCTGGCTTATACAGCCTCTTGTGACACAGTGACAGAAGAACTTTTAATGTTGCCTTCCTAGAAAGGCAAGTTCATTCCTAGTCTTGTGGTCACTAGTGTTAATGGTTGATGTCTTACGTCACTGGCGGGTTTTGTTTTCGTTGCCTGTCTTCTTTAACCACCTTGTTCTCATACGCACATACCCTCGTACACATTACATCCCCTACCTTCTCTTGCTTCCTCTGTTAACTGTTCTTTCGGAAAATCCACATCAAAAGTGATTATCAAGGAGCCTTTGATGTTGTTGTTGTCAAAGTTGGGGAGCCCTTCCCCTTTCTTCCACAGCTTTGCTCCTGGTCTGGTGATCTTATCCCGGGAAATATGGACCTGGAGAGCAAAAGGGAATGAACTAGAGCAGGACTGGTACTCCCACAGTGTGCCGCCCGCTTCTACTGAACACGGTGCTCAAAGCTCAAATCACATCTCGGAGGAGGCAGAAAGGATGAAGGGGAAAGGGAAACTCGGAACACTGGGAGCCGAAGAAAGAGAAGACTTTCAAAAGGAACAGGGAAAGGAAAGGCAAACACAGAAAGCAGTGCAGCAGTAAGGCTCTGCTAGGGAGGCTGCAAGGACAAGACTGACAAAGGCCGTGCAATCAACTCTGAGCCGCTGAAACGCCCAGGGGTTCGGCGGAAGAGCAAGAAGAGGCAAAGACTGAGAAAGAAGTCCCCATGGCTCTAAGGGATTTAAGTGGCTGAAATAATTTTGAAACCACGCACATGACCACTTTTAAGAGGACAGGCAGGAAGCAGGAAAATTGGTTTGTTTACCTTGCGACCATCCAAGTGAGTAATATCCATATCAAAACCCACCAGGGACTCAACCAGTGAGACTGTCACATTTGTGTATAAATCATCGCCTTTCCTTTCAAATATCGGGTGCCTGAAGAGAACAAGGTAAAAATCATGAACTTCCATCCTTCTTTGGGAAGAGTTCAAACGTTTTTAGAATATTTTGAAAAGAGGACAAACATCACTCATTTAAACAATAAGCATTTATTAAACATCCTTTTGTGTGTAGTATTAATTTATAAAGGTGTGTAAGATTTATTAAACCCTACTCTTAAGAAGCTTACAATCGGCAGAAGCCAAAGCATATAAATAAACCTACACATAATTAGATTATGGAAAAGGGAGAAAGAAACTTCTGGCAACGGGGGCTGGGGAGATGGCATCAGGAACAACTCTGGAGAGGTTCCAGAGCTGGGCTCCCAAGGCCAGGTCAGCTCTAGAGATGCAGCCAAGGTGGGCACAGGGGCAGGGGAGGAGAGGGTGAGAGGGAATTTAGGCAAAGATGGACTTGAGAAGGTGCCAGGGTTAACGCATGGGAATAGCGCATGCTCCAGTTTCTCCAGGAAGCAATGAGAAAGACAAGGACGGAAAAACCAGGGAGAAGATCGTGGAGATTAAAGAGTACTGTGAGAGAAAAGTCTTAGGGGGTGGGAACCTTCTTTCAAAGAACCCTAAGAAGCAAAGGTGTCACCAGTTTCCAAATTGGTAACGAGCGAAATAATAAACAAGAAAACCTGAGTCCCAGGCAAAATTCTTATCTAAGCAGCACTTCATGCCGAAGAGAAGCTAACAAAGAGCTTTCTCTGCACAAAAGCACATATTACGTCATGGAAGGCCCCTTCTGGGGAGAAGTCTCCCGTTCTTGCCTGGTACCGTATTGCCCCAGTTAAAATCCCAGGTCTCCTTGACTTCCCATTCTTGTTTCCTTCTCTTTAACAACTCCTTGCTTGTCTTATTAATTCTTTCCTTTTAACCTCTTTTGAATTTGTAGGTCCTGCGTAAACATACCACTAGGCTCAATCTTTGGCCCCAACTCAAAATTTTCAGTATTGTTACAAAGTAATCCTTGAGGGCATTAAGGACATTACAGAGGGAAAAGTCTGGCGGTGCCTCAGTGGCCACCCATTTCTATAACCTGACTCATCTGAAAGGCAGGGCTGAAGTGAAGGCCTCCAAAAGCAGAGTACTTACTTGATAACTTTGATTCGGAATCGTAAGTCTCCTGGTTCTCCGTCCACGTGAGGCTCCCCTGGTTGGAAAAGATTAGAGCAGGCTGTGAGCCACACGTGTCCCACACGGCGCACCCATTTGGCAGGTGAGAGGATGTTCTGCAACCCCCACCTAAGGTGCCCATTGTCAAATCGACCTGCGAGAGCAGTGCCTCCACCTGGTCATGTAAAATTTCAGAAGACCAGCTGTGCCTCGTGCACAGCAATGGATAACTTGACCTATTTCCTAAACAGAGAGTGATCCATTGATTTCTTGAACCTGAAGTCTTAAAGCTTTTTTTTTTTTTTAAAGATTTTATTTATTTATTTTTAGAGTGAGGAAAAGGGAAGGAGAAAGAGCAATGTATGGTTGCCTCTCACATGGCCCTCACTGGGGACCTGGCCTGCAACCCAGGCATGTGCCCTGACTGGGAATCGAACCTGGACCCTCTGGTTCCCAGCCCACGCTCAATCCACTGAGCTACACCAGCTGGGCAGCTTTTTTTTTCTTTTACAGTTTTAAATGTAAAACCCCAAAGGTAAGGTCTCACAGTCCCTTATTAATGCCAACTAGAGTTACATGTCTTCTTTCACTGCTGAGTTAAAATTTATTCACTAAGGTCTGAACACCCTAAATTTTGATACAACTTAGCCTACTTGATAGAAATTTTTAACAGGATATTCAAGGGATAAATAGTAATGCTACTGCTGAGGGTGGCCAACCATGATGGTCAAAACAGGCTTTCTGTATACTAAGGCTGACTGGAGTGTTGGAAATAATATGTGCATTTACTAGGTGGCCTTAAGGATATGGGATAAGGTGAGGGTGGGAGGTACAAGCAAACAGAGAGCAGAAAGTTATAATAATAAAACATGAGCATCAATATTCTACCTTCTCCGATAAAGGGGTACTCCATGCCATCTCTCACCCCCGGCTCTATTTCCACCTCCAGCGTTCGTTCTTCATTCACCAGTCTGAGATAAAGAGAATGTCATATGAAAAAAAAAAAGAAAAGAAAATACAAACCAAATACAAATAAAGTTGTATCCATTCTATCAGAGCTTTTTCTTGGAAGGCTATCCTGTATCTCTAGTTGATAACCATGGACATTTTCTACATGCCAAAACAGGACAAAGCTACTATATAATATACACTCACTCAGCTGCTGCCTCCAAAAATACCCGCAGTAGAATGACAATTTGAACTGTGTGATGCATAACAGAGAAAACTGCTCACACTTACAAACATTTGCATTTGGAAGGCAGGGTCATGTTCATCAGGAATCTAGCAGGAGAGTTTATCCTATATGATTTTTTCCCCAATGTCACAAATAGCTAAGTTTTGGTATGCACAGTTTAAGGTTCAATTAATTAGTTGTATTTATAAAACAATTAGCAAATAGTACTTCTCTAATCAGAAATGTTAGCTGGACATATAATATTGCTCTAATATTCCAAGTAGGAAAAGTGAAATATAAAACATTTATCAGGTATATTCAGAAATATAGATCACTGCATATTAGTTCAGAAACATAAAGGGAGATATTTAGAAGAAATACCTTTGGAAAAAATTAAGATGTACATTTCTTTGTTCTATCCTCTGGCAGAATATGAGAGAGAGAAGAGTGAGAGGAAGGAGGGAAATAAATCTAGGAATGGACCATTAGCATTTTCTTAGACAAATGAGATGATTAAAGTGTCTTTTGGTAGAACAATTGTCACTTACTTGACATTAGGGCACTCATCGCAGACCACCTCCTGGGTCATCTGGAAGCGCCCTGGGCCCAGCTGGGTGGTCCGCATCTCTTGTCGACAGTTGCATTTTCGTTTGCCAGGAGCCTGCCTTGCCACAGGTTTGTTTCTAACTACCTGAGAAGCGCATAAACAATATCAGCTTCCCTCTCATGTAAAGCCGCCTTTGGCTTCCTCAACTGACAAGGGCTCTGCACACGTGCCAGAGCTGGAACTTCCCCTTCTCTGGTAAGCTATCCCTCAGGAAGCCCTGAGCTGAGAGAAGTACCTATGGAGTTGCGAATAGCCCCCAAAGAGTAATGAAACAGACAGATGTTTAAATGACTCAGATTCTAGAGTTGGAGAAGAGAGAGGGGAATAAGAAAGAACAGAAAAATGTGTAATATATCAGCATTTCTAAGTCACAATTAAGTACTACTGATTTAAAGTAGTTCACAGAGTTACTATCTTTTGGAAATCTGAGCTGTGCTGTGCATAACCCCTGAAGAACAACCACAGCCTTTAAGAGCTGGTATGTGGCTGCCGCCAGAACATTAGCTCTGATTAACCTAATGAAAACAATTCCTTGTTTCAGGCAACTCAGCCTAGGACTGCTTCCAGTGCTATCTCAATTCAGATACTTCAGCCCATAAGAAGACATGCAACGATCATCTCCTTGTAGATGACTGCAATCAACCATTTTGATCCCTCTAAGCATGTGGAAATTAACACATATGGAGAAATGTACTTTGCTTTTATCTGTTTAATTAGTGAAACACCTAAGCACAAAGTACACGCTCACACAGCAGCATGACAGAAAGGCTTGGAGACAAATCCCTGAAAGCCCACCTTCCGACACATGGAAGTCCAGAACAGAATAAACAACAGTAATTAGAGCAATACTTTATAGTACTTACCATGTGCTAAGCAATGCTCTAATCGCTTTTACATATATGAACTCATTTAATCCCCACAGCAACCTTATGAGGTAGATACTGTTATTATTTCCATTTTACAGAGGAAGTTATGGGAGCACACAGAGTTCAGTAACATGACCAAAGTCACATAAACTGACGTATGGCAGAGCCAGGATTCTAAGCCAGGCAGTCTAGCTCCAGAGTCCATGTTTTTAACCACTATGTTCTCGCAAAGTACTTTTTTCTTAAAAAAAAAAAAAAAGAATTTACTATTGGTTCATTTAAATGGCAAGGCACGTTACATCCTTGACAAAAATTAGATTAGAAAGAATTTGTTTAAAACCACACGAACTGCAAAAAGTGAAGCGTGCCGTGTATTGGCAAGGACTTCAGACGACAGGCCTGGGAGGGAACACGGGAGCTAGTCAGGCTCACCGCTCTTCTCCTACCTGAACCACCTGCCCTGTTCTTGAAGGACAGACGGCCCACATACTTTCAATGCCTTTTTCTCTCGTTCCTCAGACTAAACAACAGCATTACAAGCCAGTTGCATCTTCTGTAATTGTCTAGTCCTATTCTTTCAGCTATTCTGACCAAAAGCCACAACTAAGAAGAAATTGCTTCTTGTTGAGATGGCACATATGCTTAGGCTACTGCTATCTCCTCCAAAATCCTGGCAAAATTATAAGAAAATATGAATTCCTGGAGACAATGATGATAACACAAAGTATGTGAGAAAACTCCAGAGACAGAGGCTATTCTGAACTGCCATGTACGGGAGCTGGCAGGGGCAGTGAGGATGTTGGAAAAAAAGCAGCTGAAGTTCTGCCATGGCCTTGTTCCTGAACTGCCTCAGGACAGGCACTGTCTGGCCCCCTCCCCAGAAAACAAGAGACCCCAGACAGCAAACAAAAACTCCAAGAAAACGAAACACAGAGAAAACCACTAGGTAAGGCTTGCCCTCTGTGTTCTGTAAGGGAAGAGAGGGGTCGATACCCACAGGGGCCACATTAGCTCAAACAGCTAAGGGACCTGAGGACTCCAACTACCTATCACAGCCCCCAAAGGTAACAAGCTGGGTAGCACGTGTCTTTTGAGCAAATCTAGTTCAGAAGACAGTCTAAGAAATTAATACTATGGAGATAAGGAAAGACATTAGCAAAATGAAATAGAGTAAGAAATAATTCAAGAATCAAGTAGAAATATTACATATAAAAATATGAGTTGACTGAGGATGGAAGTAGTGAGCTGGGAGACCATGAGGCACTCTCCTGGAAGGAAGCTGGGAGGATAAAAATATTTTTAATATTCAAAAGAAAGTTAAGAGCTGATAGAAGTGCCAATGGTTTAAATATCTGAAAATACAGCAGAGATAAATTTTCCAGAATTAACAAAGATAAATAACCACAAATTAAACATATTCCAATGTTTTAGTAGAAAATATAGGTGAATTGCTTTCTAATTTTAGAGCAGAGTAGTTCTTAAACAAGACACAAACACTAACCATAAAAGAAAACACTGATAAATTTAGCACATTAAAATGAATTTTTTATATTCATTTAAATAAATCTTCAATATAATGAAAAGACACATTACAAACTGATAGGATACATTTGTATTACATGCAGCCAGCAAAGGATTAGTAGTAAGAATAAACTTTTCTTAGAAATCAATAAGAACAGATCAGAAGAAATATGGGCACAAGACATGAAAGAGCATTTCACAGACAGGAAACAAATATGGCCAATAAACATGAAGATGCTTATCCTAACTATTAATTAAAAAATACAAATTAAGACCACGATAACATTGTGTACCCATTTAATGGGTGAAAACTGAGAAGTCTAATAATTCAAAATACTGGAGAGGTGGGCAGATCTATAGAATCTTTTATAAATTGTAGGTGGAAATGTTGGTACCAATCAAATGAGAATACAATGTGGTATTATCCTGTACAAATGAATGCTGGTTCATATTATCCAGCATTCCACTCTTCTGTATAAACCCAAGAGAAATTCTTGCTCATATGTACCTGGGTACATATACAAAAATGTTCATAAAAGCACTGTTTGAAATTGAAAAAAACTGGAAATAACCTATTTGCGTATTGATATATTGTGGTCACAGTGAAATTCTATTCCATAGAATTATAGCTATAAGCAACGACATGGGTGAAAAAGGCCAGTCCCAGAAGATAATGTACAGTATGACACCATTTTTACAAAGTCAAAAACAATGAAGATAAACAACACAGTAACCATATATTCACATATATAATACAACAAGCAAGAATGGGAAGGGAATAATAAAGACAAAATTCTGGTGAGTAGCTGCCTTTGAAGGGAGGCAGGGGAACGTACCGGGGAGGTAGCACATGGGGAGATGTACATGGTGGTATTGTTTTATTTAGTTCTTGGGCTGAGGGTGAGTTCATGACACAATAACAGTGTATGATGAACTAAGGACTATGATTAATGCAATGCTACACATCTGGTCACTCTCCCCATGCCCTAAAAGACAGAGAAGATGTCCAGAAACCCCTTGTTTTTAGTCAAAAGAACAAGTTCTGGGAGTCAAAACGAACAGCTGTATTGTTTGAACTTACTTCCACAAAATTTCCTGCATACACTTCTTCCAAAGTGACTTCTAGATCTACAATAATATCACTTCCTCTTGGAATATTTCTGTCTTGCTGACGAGGGGTTCCTCCAAACATGAAACCAAAATCTCCAAAGAAGCTGTAGATAAATGTAAAAGCAACGGGAAAAGAAATTAGAGTTCATGTCTTGCAATTATTTAGTTTACTTCACATTCATAAAATATTGTATCCTACCAACGTACTGTACAAAATTGAAAACAAATTTTTAATACATTAGAGTCTCACATATCATACACAATTTTTAATTTATATAGTATCAATTATATTGTCTCCACCATAAACAAATTTACTATTATCTAGATATATAGTACAGTGCGTATATATAGCATACCCGTGAATTCAAAGTTGGACTTAATCAATGAAATGATGTTTCAATATTGAGAAATAGCAATAGATAATGGGCTTACTGAAAAAGGGTATAGTACATATAAACCATGTTATGCTGAACCTAATGGTCATTTTGAACATTTGCAATGTTCACTTTATATGCTTTTTAGACTAACTTTTGTGAAAGCTGCTGCTCTGTACAAAAATCTTGGGTACATAATTAAACAAACTAAGGAAGCATCAGCCTTAGTAAAATTCTAAGCCTCAAGGAAAAGAAAATTCTGGTCTCTCCAAAATCAAAATTGATTTTTTTAAGTAACAGAAGCATCTCTTAGAGATTAATACAAACAGTGACCTCCGACTGTGCAGCTGCTCTAATCTTAATGTTAACTGTTGGTGTTATTAAGCCTCAGATGCTAGCACAGTGATGATGACAACTATGTAACTTCCCTGCCAACCAATCTTGGTAAATAGATTCCCTGAACCTTAAATAAAAGCAGAGAGGGACGATGTGTGAGTACAAACAAGATTTTTTTCTGTTTTGGCCTCCCTGGGGATCACTTCTTAACAGTGAAGGGGAGCAGGACACACCCTAGCAGGCTAAACCCAAATCGACCCTCAGGAAGAAAAGAATTTCCTAATCATACTACTCACACATCTTCACAAGTCCTGAAAATCTACTGTCACCCCAAACCCTGTTGTATGCGACAGTAACTCTTAACTTCTTTTGGAGAAGGGTTCACAAAATCCTTTGAGAATCTGAAGAAAGTCATAAACCCTCTCCCCATAGAAATGCATATTCAAACATTATTTTGTTTATAACTTTTTTTAAAAGGTTTTATTTATCTTTAGAGAGAGGAGAAGGCAAGGAGAGAGGCAGAGAAAACAGTAATCTGTGGTTGCCTCTCGTGCGCCCTCTACTGGGGACCTGGCCTGCAACCCAGGCATGTGCCCTGACTGGGAATCAAACTGTTGACCCTTTGGTTCGCAGGTGGCACTCAATCCACTGAGCCACACCATCCAGGGCTATTTTGTTGATAACTTGACTTGAAACCCTAAATTAAGCTTTCCTAACATAGGGCATTACTAGAGCATATGAAAATTTAAGTACTCAACAAAGAGGGGTTTACAGAGTAGGAAGGAAAGGTGTTTACTATTCCAGCCACTCAGCACTTCCAGAAAGTCACCTCACAGCAGGAAATAAGAGCCTCTACCCTAATTCCTTTCCTGAACACTGGTTACCATAGTAACTGTCCTTCTCGTGCTGACAGGATAAAAGAGAGGCAGTTCTAGATATGCAAGCAGGAATTTCTCTTTCTCTCTCTGCTTACAAGAATAATTTTTCTCATTAAATGGTTTGCAAATGCTAAGACAGCAAGATGAGAATGAACTAGTTTCCAACATGTATCTCCCCCACAACATTGTCAAGCTTCATTTGACTGATACAGGTGGCTAGACTAACAGCCCTTTAAGTGCTACCTGTCTTTTCTGGAGCTTTGTGAAAACAGGAAGAGTACATTCCCACAGGGAACATGATGATCGACCTTTTAGTGAAGGATCAGTTGAGTTGCACTTTTCATCAAAAGCTTCTGAACAAGGGAGCAAGGATAATTCTTTAATAATCACTAAGTGATGCATTGTTAGGCGCTACTGCTTTGCAAATGAGTAAATTACATACTGTGAAAAAATGTCTCCATGGGAGCTCTGATGACCATCTTTTAATCCCTCTTCACCATAAGTATCATATTGTTTCCGCTTTTCACTATCTGACAGAACCTGGGGACAAAAAAGATGAGTTGGTAATGTTCAGATAAGGTGCATTCATATGTACGGTCTTCTAAAAATTCTGATACTGTATGTAAGATTTTAGTGAATGTAGTTTTCATTATGTGCGATACTAAGGTATGTTTATAAAGTTTTTTCTTTCAGAGACTAAATTCTTTGATACACTGTTCATTTTGTAATTTCCAGATTGCTCAATTTATGTTTTTCATTTAAATTTATCCAAACTTACCTAGTCCCATTAAAATCATATCTGAGATTAACGATGTGGCTATGACGGTGAGGACAGTTACAGGAAAGAGGTGAAAAGAAATTGTCAGGTTTACCTCCATGAGTTAGACTCCTGCGCTCATGGTATTGACCGCTACATTATATTCTCTCTCTAAACTATAAATGAGGATATGTCTATGACGGACAGTCATTAGCGCCAGAAACAGTAAACTAGGACAGCCTTAAAACTGTGTAGGCCCACACGCCCATCCTATGCCCTCCTCCCCCAACACACATGCACTAGGAGGCTGAGAAATCAAGGGAATCAAATGATAGAGCCTCCTTTTTCATTTTGGTGGGTATGCAGAAATCCACTTGTGAAAGAATGCTGTCTGCCATGTCATGTTTAAGTTCATGATCTCCTGTGTTTGAACTGCAGAGTAAAATGGGACAGTGCTCTGTGAAGGTTGCTCAAGGTCAATTTCAGCCTGAAAAGACTTTTTGAAATTTTAATGGTTTTTGAAAACTACATGTACAGTCAAAGGCATACGCTTTCTCATTGGGCCCATTCCACAGATACTAATGAATATTAAAACAAAATAAGCTTCCATACTCTTCATAATTTTCCTTCCAAAAAATAAAAAATAAAAAGCTTCTTGTTTATTTAGAGCAGTCCCAATATATGAACACAGATACCTGTGAAAATTAAAGAAATGTATACTCCTTCCTTGATATTTTCAACTCCTCTTCAAACAGCAGACTGAAGGAGAAAGTTATGGCAAACCCATACCTGAGCTGGCTCAGAAGAAAAGAGGTGGAAGTAGCTGGGGCTTGCTGACCCAGCAAAAGAAAGGGAAGATCTGATTGCCGTATGGCTCAAGGCCTAAATGATGTGCAAGGGGCCTGGAAAACATTTATTAACATTTAAAATATATTTAGAAGAGTAAAAAAAATTTGAGTGTATGTGAAAATGAGCATTCTTTTTTCATAAAGATGTTATTTATTTATTTTCAGAAAAAGGGGAAGGGAAGGAGAAAGACAGAGAGGGAAACATCAATGTGTGATTGCCTCTCACTCATCCCTTACTGGGGACCTAGCCCACACACAATCCAGGCATGTGCCCTGACTGGCAATCGAACTGGGTTCGCAGGCCCACACTCAATCCACTGAGCTACACCAGCCAGGGCTTTGAAAATGAGCATTCTTAAAAGCAAAGACAAATGAGTTAGTCCAGAAGTGACTACAGTATTTGAATAAAGTCACTGTGATAGACCTGGAGAGGAGGGAATGTTTTGGTAAATATCCTAAAAAAAAAAAAGTAGCTACTACAGAAAAGCATAAATGGGCAAGAGTTAATTTTTAAAAACAACAAAAAAAGACATTATCATGCAATTTCGATTTTCAATATTTCCACTTTCACACCCACTTCTCTGAGCCTGTCTTAAAAAAAAGAAATGAACCCTGCATTTGGATCTATAAGGAAGACCATTTCAAAACCCCAAAACAAAGACTACTTTTTTAGTCAGTTTCTTTTTGGACATGAGAGGCTTCTATAACAGATAACTTTTCAAGTTATCTATTATCCTCCTTACTTTTCTTCTGTCTAAGGAGTGCAATTTTATCCTACGGTCTTAGAAACTATTTTATTTCCAAAAGAAATAAAAAAAGATTATTAGTTGATTGCCTAACAACCCAGGGAGTGTTGACTAATTAAAATGCAGTAATCTCAGCTCAGTAGAAAAGACAGATTTGTGTTCACCCTTCAACTTTACAGCTCTAATTTATCTAAGACACAAAAGCAATCAAGTGAATCACACAAAAACAAAAAGAAAACAAACAACAACAATAAAACTGAACTTGTGACTTAGAAAGGTTCTTAAGAGTTAAATAAATTATAATCTCATAAATGAACCTGCCTAGGTTACCGCTAAAGAACATGGTAGATTCTTTAAAGAGCTTGGTAAATTTATAGCAATAGCGTTCCTAGAAAATATTCTTGGGTATTCAATTCCTAGCAAACAACGAGAATATTCATGGGAAATACAGTAAGAAAATATGGAATCCATATTGTCAACAAGAAACAAAATGTTACGTATACTGTAAGAGGGTCCACCAACCCTCTCAAGTTGGTGGGCCTGAGGTTAGAAATTTGGGTCCCACAGAATCCCTGAAGGTGCCAAGAGAAGAAAGGGAGACCCCAGTAGTTCTAGGTTTTGGTACAAGTCTCTGTTTTAGTTCATTCACTTCTTTAATCAAAAAAACCCTTCCTTGGGTTTTTTTCACTATTAATATTTTTCAGATTTGTTTCTAGCCTTCTCACTATATAGAAACTTGACTCAAATTCAGAAATTTTAGGTCCATGATATTTGGAGTTCAATTATTTTCTGTGCCCTTTTAGGAAATGGAAATAAATGGTGACTAGAGTTGATAACACTGTATTGTATAATTGAAATTTGCTAAGAAAGCAGAACTAAAATATCCTCAGCAAAAAAAAAAAGATAGATACATGAGGTGATGGATGTGTTAACTGGATGAGTGGATCCCTTTTGCAATGTATACATATACCAAATCATTATGACGAACACTTTAAAAATATTATAATTTTACCTGTCAATTATATCTCAATAAAGCTAAAGAAAAATAAAACCACAGATTTCTTTTTCTAGAGGAAAGGTGAATTGCAACACATGCAAAACAGCTACCTCCTAAATTAATAGATATAAAATATCATCAATCGCTTATTTGTAAAATTTTTCCATAGCAGTGTTGAAAGGTTCTGTGTATAACATGTTTTCAAACAGTAAATAATTCATGAAGCATTCAATAAGTATTCCTCAGTGTTGATAAAATTTAAAAAGAAAAAGAAAACGGGAGTAAGACTCTGCCCAGCCCTACTATACTTCACGGTGTCCTGGGGAAGAGTGAATGCGACGGCACGCACGAAAGTGTTCTGACCGCTAGAGTGCAGGTCGCAAGTTCACACAGCAGCTGTTTCGTTTGGTCTACACGAATATGAAATTTTAAAATTGAATTAGTTACCAAAATTTTACAATCAAGAGAATTCACTTAAAAATCTGGATTTCTACTTCTCTTGAAATATTAAATGATCTGGCAACAGTGTTTGCACTTGTACATGGCCAAAACTGGATGGGGCCAGACGACAGCTGCTACCTGGAAATGGGTCTAGAAGGCTTCAGTGTGTCACAGTCCTCACCAAGCCCTATTGATTCCCAATACGGGAAGCAGGATATCCACTGTATGCTGTATCTTATACCTGCCCTGAATGTTATTTGTCTGATCCATATAGGCACGCAGATTTGCAATCCTCATTTAGATTTTGTTTCTGGCTCCAGCTCCCAAACTGATTGACTGATGATCAATCTATTTACTAACTTATCAGTCTAACTTCCTTTCAATCATCTTTTTCAATATTACTCTCCTTAATAAACAAATATTAATATGAAAAAGGGAGGAAGTGGCATCTATAAACATTAATGTATAATATAGCATCAAATATTACTTTTACTTTTATCTACTGTCTATTTTTAAAAAGAAATGGTCTAAAAGAAGAGATTGCTTCCCCATGTTACAAAGTCTTTTCTATAGCTATAAGTTTTATTCCTGCTTTATCTTTCTTCCTGACTCACCTCATAAGCAGCCCCCAGATCCTGGAATTTCTCCTGTGCTTGTGGATCATCAGGGTTCCGGTCAGGGTGAAGCTGCAGGGCTAGTTTCCTGTAGGCCTTTTTAATGTCCTTTATAGAGGCACTGCGAGGCACCCCCAAGATCTTATAGAAATCTCTCCTGGGGAAGGAAAGAATACTTCATGAAAGAGTTATATAATACATTTTTAAAAGTGAAAATTTTTTTAATTTTTATTTTTTATTTTAGAGAGATGGGAAGGGAATGAGAAAGAGAGGGAGAGAAACATTGATGTGAGAGACAGACATCGATTGGATGCATTCTGTGCAGCCCCTGTTGGGACGGGACGGGCAACCCAGGCAGGTGCCCTGACTGGGAATTGAACCTGTGACCTTTTGGTTTGCAGGACAATGCCCAACCAAGCCACACCAACTAGGGCTATAAAGCTACATTATTACAAATATTTATACTGATATTTTCCTTAAACACCTTAGTGTATTTATTGCTTTAAGTATAAAAATTACTAACAAAAACAATAAAGCATGACCTAGGAGAAGTTAAATTCTTTAAAAGTTAAGATTTGTACAAGAAAAAAATGACAAAGTTTAAGCATATGTGGAGAGGGGAAAAGCCTTTAAGAAAATAATAAGCACTTAAATTTCAAAGCTCTGCTAGGTAAGACTTTCTCTATTTAGAGCAATTAATCGTTAGAAACAAAGACCTTTCTATTCCCCACACTCTAAAATATAGGCCTGGTATATCATATCCTGTGGTCACCAGGTTTATAGCATCTTAAAAGCTAGAAGAATCCTCAAGAGTTCAGGTGGTCCTACTCCCTTCATACATTATCATCCTCATGTTACAGATGTGAATTTAGGTGCTTCCTTCAAGGACACATAATTCATAAGTGTGGTGGGGGGTGAGAGGGCTAGAATGCTGGTCTGCTACCTGTTGGTGAAATGCTCTTCTGGCTCATAATACCATGCAGCTTCTCAAAATGTACCATAGAGAGAGACAGGCATGATGACAGCTTAGGCTCAAAATCTCAAGAAGCTGTACAAGGGCTCTCCAAAGGGTTTGCCTTCCCCCCCCACCCCAATTTAATTTCCTTCAGTCCCAGCAAGACTTCCCTACCCGTTCTGCTCACTTCCTCAGTCTGGCACTAACCTACCTACTTTAATGTCAACTCCCCAATGGCTCGTTGCACGCTTAACATTATATCGTCCTTTTCTCCAGCTCAACAGTCCCCCTTCCCCCCGCGTTGTGTTTGGCACTGCATCCAACTCCCAACCCTCCCGATAAATCTAGTTCTATAAGACCTCCGGCTCTAAGTAAGTCCCTGTCACTCGTGTCACCCATTGCTCTCCTTTCCACCCCAACAACCTGGTCCACACTACCCATTCCTCCGCCCCACCGTCTCACCATAGCAACGCCCCCTCCTCCTCCTTCAGGCTCTCCCAGCCAAGACTGACTCAAGAGCCCCGTGCCGCGCGGAGGCCCGTTCCTCACCCGGCGATCACGGCCCCGATGAGGTACAGCAGCAACAGGCAGAAGGTGCCCAGGTTGTGCGGGGCCATGGTTTCTCTGTGCCAGCCCCTTTGCCGGCCCCTGTCCCACACACTTGTCAATGTCTCCGCAGCTGCAGCCGCCGCGTCCGCTCTCCCGCCCACCCGGCCCTGAAAGGCAGCCGCGCGCCGGGGCCTTCTACTGGGTCCGGAGCGACGCAAGCCGACCCCTTCCTCTGCCAGTCCACTTCCCGGGAGTCCCGTGTCCCTGTGAGAGAAGCCCCCTAGCAGTTGTAAGCCAATCGCTGCTCGGGACATCACACGCGGCCGGCTCCGCGCAGCCAATCAGCGCAGTACACTTCACCTCCGAGGCGGCTAGGATGGCCAGTTAGGCTTCGGAACTGCAGTTGCAGTTCCTAGCCAATTAGAAAAGGGAACGTCTGAGCGTCGCGCCGCCGCAGGAATCCGGTCAGCTCGGGCTCCCGCGAGTCGTAGAAAACTACGTAAAAGAGCGGTGGGGAAATTAGTGCCCCAAGAGGGTGTATCTAAGGTACACGAAGATACCCAGCTCGCCTCCTCTGACTTTCGCGCAATCACAAGACTTCTCCTTCAGCTTTGACCAGTTGCCGGATGCAAGTTTGATCCCCTTTACCAGTCTCGGAATTTCATTCATGTGCAACTACGTGATGAATGCGGGAGTGGAGGGAAAAGGGCGAAATGGGCAGGGACAGCCACTCTAAGCACTTGGTACTGCGAACGAACTATTCGCGAGATCTTAGTTTACCCTCTCTTGACAACTCAGGGAGAAATGGTCTCGGTTTCACAGAGAAGAGCCGGTGGAGGTGGTAGACTGAAGTTCGGATCCAGCTTCCACAACTTACTAGCGGTGAACGTAAGCTTCTTACCCACCAGTCTGAGCCTAAGCTTCTTTATTTACAGACTTGATATATTTACTGGCAGTGTTGTGATCTTTTATTTTTTTTTAAGATTTTATTTATTTTTAGAGAGAGGGGAAGGAAGGGAGGAAAAGAGGGAGAAAAACATCTTGTGTGAGATACATTGATTGGTTGCCTCTGACATGCACCCAGCTGGCGGCCTGGCCCGCAACCCAAGCATGTGCCCTGACTGGAATCCAACCCGCTACCTTTTGGTTTGCCGATCGCAATCAATCCACTGAGCCACACCAGCCGAGGCACTGTGTGACATTTTAATAAGAGAAAAATCTTTAAACCGTCTAGCACATAGTAAGCACGCAGTAAGTAACTATTATTAGTTGTAAGAACTCTGATTCCCCACGCCCCCACGTACTTGTGCTTATTTCAATAAACGCACCACATAGCTTGTTCACGACAAAACTGTAGGTGTGTTCCTTGATTCCTGTGTCGCATCCGCTATCTAAATGTTTACTTATATACTATAGCCCGAATCTGTCCACTGCTTTCCACTACCTCTCCGGGCTAAGTCACATCATCCCCCACCTGGCTAACTGGTCTCCCTGCCAGCACTCTTAGTATCTCGTGTTCACTCCTGCCCACGCCACCACCATGATTCTTTACAAACATATCAGATCATATCGTTCCCCTGCATAGAGGCCTCAAATAGCCTTTCATTGCACTTAAAATCCCAACTCTTTATGGTAGATTATAAAACCTTATATGTCTCAATAATGCTGGAAGTTTTTTTTTCAAAGAAAACCTTATATGCTACGTACATTCACTCAGTCAATATACTCTGTACCATGTTGCAGCAAAACTGCATTCCTTTCTCTTCTTTGAATACACCAAGCTCATTCCTGCCTAGGGCCTTTGTTCTAGCTGTAGTCTCTGCCTTAAACACTCTTCTCTCAGATCCTCACACGGGTGACTCCTTTTTAAACATAAATAATCAGCTAAAATGCCACCACCTCAAAAAAGACTTCCCTGATCAACCAATCAAAAGTAGCCCCTGCTGAAACCCTTATTCTTACACCACCTTGTATTATTTTATTGTGTCCATCCCTGCCTCCCATACTCAGGTACACTGGAATGCCAGTTTCATGAGAGCATGAAACTGATTGTTCTGTTCTTAGCTGTATAGAAGGGTACCTTAAAATAGTGAGTAAATGTTGCTTTGACTGTGATCTTTGTATGTTCGCTTCTTATTCTTCAGGCCTCGGCTCAATTTTAACACTGACTCCCTCCTCCAATAATCACTATCTGATACCGTATTTTATTTCCTTAATATGTACTATCCATTCTGCCTTATTAAAATATACACCGCAACAAAGCAAGGACTCTATCTGTTTTAATTCTGTAATCCTAGTGCCTAGCACTATGCTAGGCACACAGAGGAGCTCAACAAATAATTGCAGAAAACAAAGGCACAGAGAGAATGTGCTCAAGGTCACTGAGCTACTTAGCGGTGCAGCCTGGATCGTAACCTAGATCTGTTTGAGTAGATTGCCCCTGCACTTTACTCCTTGACTCATGCAGACTTCAAAGAAAGGTAAGGTTATGCTTTCAGAAAGATGCTTACTAGAGGAGTTAAGCTCTGTAAAAGAGAAACTAATTGCATTTTATGGTCTTTTTACCTTTGCATCTCCCATACCTAGAGAGACCATAAACGAACTAAGAAAGCAGGAAATGGCTAAAAATCATGAAATGGAGGTTTAAAGGAAGGAGTGATGTCTGTTGCTGGAAGGAATCCAAGAGAGCTAGCTAGCTTCATGAAGGCCTGGATTTGTATCTTGGCTGGAGTTTTGTTGTGTGCCCCTGGGGGTGTATTAATGTTACCCCTTTACGCACTAGTAAAGGTGTTTTATTGATTTCTCATCAATAAAACAAATGTACTTAACCTAAAAGTTTCTTGGGAAGACTGAGATAATACACATAAAGGTGTGCAACCCAGAATAAGCACTCTAAAATATAAACTGTCGTTATTGATATTACTGATCAAAGCGTGCTGACCTTTCCAGCAGATATTGTCTGCCCACAGTTCTGTGGAGCAACAGAAAACTCCCTACTCCCCTGAACTGAAAGGCTCGATACCAGAAGGCCGTCCTGTACGGCTCCGGGTCCCAGCATGCAAGGAACTTACTAGCTTCTGCCAAAATCTCAGACCTCTAGAGAAACGGTCGGCCGCTCTAGCAATTTGGTCGTCCAGGTGTCGGTGGTGTGAAGCCTCGCGCCTGCGCAGTGTGCGCGGCGGCGGTGGGCGAGTGGCGGGCGGGGCCCGCGGCGCGCGGCGGCGGCTCGCAGAAAAGTGCCGTGGAGCGGCGCGTGCCTTTGCAGGTAACAGCTCACAGACCGGCGCCGGGGAGGGAAGGGTGGACTTGTCACCCCTCAGGCTCCGACTGGGGGAGGCTGCCTTTGCGCTGGCCAGGTCTCTGTCGTCTACCAACCCTGTCAGCTGAGGCTTCTCTTAAGTTCAGTCCAGCGCTCGGGTAGCCCACGCTGTACGCCGGACAGCACCCGAGAAGGTGGCGAACCTTCTCGAGGACCGCCTTGGACCCCCGTCTCATCGCCCCACCTGAAGAACCCTACTCCCAGCGCAACCCGGGAGACCGGGAGAATCTTTGAAGAAGGAAAGAGCCCCAGTTTAAGTTTTGTTTACGGCTCTTTCCAGTCCCGGAGTTAATATAGAGGACTCATCTCCGGTTTTAAGATTTTTATTTACTTATTTTTAGACTGAAGGGAGGGAGAAAGAGAGGGAGAGAAACATGGATGTGTGGTTGTCTCTCAGGTGGCCCCCACTGAGGACCTGGCCTGCAACCCAGGTATATGCCCTGACTGGGAATCGAACCAACGACCCTTTGGTTCCGTAGCCTGCGCTCAATCCACTGAGCCACATCAGCCAGCCAGGGCTCCAGGATCTGTCTTGTGATGGCACACTTTAGACACAGGAACTCAGAATCTCATAAAGCAGTCTGTCTCCATTTGGGGGGCAACTAAGATTTTCTTTGGGTAACTGCATCGTGTGGTTTTATTCAGAACCATGCTAAAGCATTCCCATATTCGAAAACAGCTGCCATCTACCCTCTTACACCCTTCCTTTGGGTTCCTGTACCCATGTTCCTCCACTTGAAACATGGCCATATATGGCCTCATGTCTGAAGCCATTCATTCTGGTAAGTGTTGTCTGGATTCACTCCCATTTATAAGAGATTTTCCCAAAACTGAGTTCTTAAAGAACATTTGTGAGCAACACTGTTCTCAAGTCAGACAGACTTGAATCGCAGTCCTGGGCTGTGCCAATTTAAGTATGTGACTTTGCATAAGTCCCTTAACTTCTCTAAGGCTCCATTTTTTCATCTGAAAATGGGATAATCATACTAATTTCCAAGTGGTTATGGGGATGAATAGAGGTGAAGTATGAAAAATATTTAGCATGCTACCTGGCACATAGTAGGCACTGAATTGATGTCAATTATTTTTTGAATGGATAATTCCCCAGAGAAGCACAATTTTCTCAGAATGCGGAATATAATAATAAAACACTTTTCGTCAGTCATACAAGGAAGGTCTTTTTAAGTGATGTTACTTAATGTGAAGAGTTCTCAGTGAAGAGAGCACCTTGGGTCAAGTGAATGTGCAATTTGGTATAGTCCTTTTGGGAAGCAATGGAACTGTATGTCAGGAGCTTCAGAATTGTCAGTTATTTCACAAATGCACATCTGAAAATTTTCTCTGGGAAATAATCCTAACACAGAAAATATGCAGAAAGGTGGTATTATAACATTATTTGTGATAGCGAAAATATTTAAACTTTTTATAATGGAAATTTTTAACATAAAAGTAGAAATAAGTAAATGACCCCCACTGCTCATGACCCATCTTTAACAGTGATCAGTATTTTGCCTATCTTGTTTTTCTGAAAAATTTTAAACCTACTAAATGTCTAAAAACAGAATAGTTGAATAAACAGGTACATTTAGAGTGCTATGAAGCTTTTAAAATAATACAGAATTGTATATGTGGTGTTACCACAACTATGAAAATTCAAAAACTAACATCCAATCTATGTGTAGAAAAACAGAAGAGTGATTACAATAAAATATTAACTAGTTTCTGTTTGGTGGTGGGACTGTGGATGATTTTCTTTTCTGTTTTTAGATATTTTATAAATATTTCATAAAAATTATGGATTGTTGTTATAACAAAGAAACAACAAACAAAATCTAAAAATATTGCACCTGAACATAGTAGATTATACCTCTTCCTGAGAATATCTTTAACTTTTCTTGATCTGTTTTTGTAGCCTACCTTTATGTGGGCATTCTTCTCCCATGTTGTGTTAGTGCTTCATATTGAGTTTATATGGTCAGCTAACACGTCCAGATCTTTAACCAATCATCCTTATGTGTAAGTGATTTGACTTTGTGAAGTTTTAGTCCCTTAATTTTGACTAGCACTCCCCTTCATGGCAGAGTAAGATTTCTTGTGATAGGATGACTCTCTTTCCCATTTCTTCTTTTCCCCAATTCATACCTTATGCACTTACATACTTTTCCTGAAACAACCACTTCAAACAATTCAGTAAGATAATTTAATCACAAAATTTGTCTTGTTTAAATAAATTGTAATGAGAACTGACCAAAAAACCTATTCTGCTCTTGGTTGATGAGCTAGATCTGCGTTTTAAAGTGATATAGTACATTTAAAAACAACTAGTTAAGGGAGGGGTCACTTTACAAGAAAATGTATAAATGAGTTTTGTTTTGCATCAGTTTGTGAAGAAACTTTGTTTCCTAGGTATGCAAAGAAGCCTTTTTACACAGATGTCCTTAGAGATAATATGGATCAGTCTGGAGTTCTCCTCTGGGTGAAAGCAGAACCCTTTATAGTGGGCGCCTTACAGGTCCCCCCACCATCTAAGTTCAGTCTTCACTACCTCAGGAAGATATCCACCTATGTGCGAACCCGGGCCATAGAGGGAGCTTACCCACGCCTGTACTGGTCAACCTGGAGGCACATTGCATGTGGGAAGCTGCAGTTGGCTAAGGATCTGGCGTGGCTTTATTTTGAAATCTTTGATAGTCTTGCAGTGAAGACACCGGAGGAGCGTCTGGAGTGGTCTGAGATTCTTTCCAGTTGCACATCTGAGGATGAAGTTGAAAAGCAGAGAAATCAGGTATGGATTTATATGTATATGTATGTGTTTAATTACTTTGGGAAATAAACTTTTTATTTTTGTTTTTTTTATAAACATACTAGCTGTATAGTGTGTGGTTTTAGGTTAATGACCATTGTAATCCCAAAGCACCATTTGGATTTTAGCAGTTCCAATTTGGCGTTATTCAATGAATTAGTCCTTGGCAATCCTTATTCACCTGCTTCCAAAGCAATAATGTTACAGAAACCCTGTAATTGAAAGAAGGAAATATTTTCATTGACTTTAAAAGTGTTTTGAGGTCAGTAAGTACTTATGAACCGCTGGTATGAACCAGCTAACTGTTTTTAAGTGTTCATCTGCTGTGTGCTGGGATTCAAAGATTAGAACACATCTCTGCTTTCATGGAGCTCATAGACTATTAGGGGAAGCTGGTGTGTAAAAAAGTGCTATTTAATAGTGTGAAATGTCCAATAATAAAAGTATACATAACATACAGAAGTAGAGAAGAAAACGATTGATTCTAATGATCTGGAGGGACTTCACAGAGGAAGTATATTAATCAGAATAGGCTAGGTACAGTAACAAGCAATCCAGCATTTCAGTGGCTTACACAAAACAGTTTATTTCTCTCATTTATGCAACAGTGCAGCACAGGGCATCTCTAGGCTGCTGCCGTTCTAGCAATGACTGAGAGATCCAGGCTTCTTCTGTCTTTTGGAGCCACTATTATATTAGTCATCTTTGCTACAGTTAAAAGCAGACACAAAAATGCCATTCAAGTGGCTTGCAGTAACAAAGGTTTATTTCTTGCTTATTTTATTTGTAGGCTGCACCTTAGCTATGGCTGTCTTCCAGTCTGTGGCTTGGCTATATGTTCTTATTTGGGGGACCCAGGCTGAAGAGACAGTTTCTGTGTAGGTCATCTATTCTTGGGACAGAAGGGAAGAGCAACAGAGCAGAGGAAACTCATGATATCTCTTAAAACTTTTGCTCAGATACATGACATAAACTATGACTACTTTAATTCCATTGGCTCAAGTTTTGTCATACATCCATGCCTAAAATCAATGAGGGGGAAGGTACTACCTCATAGGAAGTAAGGAAAATCCCATGGTTCACGTAAGCCTCTTGAAGGATAGGGAAGTAAACAGTTGGAAATATAATACAATTTGTTGCGGCCTTGCCCAGTAGGGCCTCATTGTCCTTCTCTTCTTTTGGGACAGTTTTTGGAAAGCTTGAAAATGGTATATGAAAATCTACCCACATTTAATTGACTATAACACAGTTATACCATAACTAACTTTAAGGGAGGCTGGGAAATGCCATCTGATTGTGTGCCCAGGAAGAAAAGAAAAGGTATTAGCATCTAGCCAGTCTCTGCTACATGGGGTAATATCTAAACAAGGCTTTCAGGAATTGAAACAAGTTTGGCAAGCAACCAAGAGGGAAAGGGCATTACAGTTATTCATTAATCAAACATTTATTGAGCGCCTGCTATGCATTAGCAACAGTAGAGGAATGCTTACTGTGTGCTCGATTCTATTCTTATTAGGAATAAAAAAATGAAAAAGACAAGGATCTTGTGGTCTCATGGGGAAGCAGGTGTATGAAGGAATAATGACAGTATAACATACAGTTATTCAATGGAAAATGAGTAAAATTAGGGAATTGTGATGAGTTAAAAAAAGCCAATCCCAAAAGTTTACATACTGTATGATTCTGTTTATGTAATATTCTTGAAGTGGGTATGCTTATAAAAGGGCAACATGAAAGATTCTGTGTTGATGGAAATGTTCTATATCTTGACTGTCAATGTTAATATCCTGGTTATAATATTGTATTACAGCTTTGCAAGATGGGAAACTGGGTAAAGTGTACATAGGATTTCTCTTTTAGTTCTTACAACTGCATGTGAATCTAGTTATCTCAAAGAATTTAATTTAGAAAGTAAATTTTTTGAAAATATATGGATTTATAGGGCTCCACATTGACAGTTGATTGAATAGGTCTAGGTGATCCTATGAATCTGTATTTTTTCCTTTGTTAGCAATAGCAATTTTTAGCCACATTGGGAATCAGGGTGAACATAAGTGTATAGTCTCAGGTTTATTACTTTACTTTTTTTTCCTTTCCTATATGTGTATGGGAATGCATATATGAGGATAATCATAAGCTTTAAACCCTGAGCTTCAAACCATACCTTTCAAATAAGAAATGACTTATAAACTCCATCAGACCAGTCATTTTTGAGTTGAACAAACATCCCTTTAAGAATTTGATGAAAACTTGACATCTGCTCCCTACAAAATGCACACACATTGAAAAATTACATATAATTTTAGGTGTTGCACTGATATTTTAAACTTTCTTAATAAGTCTGTGTGTGAGCCTTAGGTTAACTGATCTCTGTGTCTAAACTAAATTCCCTTCTTCCATTTGTTTATTTATTTACTCATATTGCTAAGGGTTTTTTTTAAAAACTATAATTTTAAACTTCTGAAATAATATACTTTTAAGAAATATGAAAAAAAGAAAAGAAATATGTACTTCTTTCTTCATCAGTTTTGGGAAAGAATATCTGTGACCACAGATGCTACATAGCTTTCTGAGAAGGTGACTCCAGTTTAATTACTTTATTTATTTATTTTTAATTGACTTTATTGGGGTGACATTGCTTAATAAAATTATATAGGTTTCAGGAGTACAATTCTATAATACGTCATCTGTATATTATATTGTGTGTTCACTACAGCAAGTCGTTTCCTTCTGCCGCCATTTTAATTCATTTTAGAAACTGCTACATTTGGGTATCGGAGACATACATATCAAATACCAGCAGTGTTTCTACATTTGTCTTCCTAGGATCAGCAAACTGTTGTGAATTTTTTTACTATATCTGTTTGGTTGTAGACTAATGAATGATGTGGTTTTAGGACCTGTGTTCATCATTTATTTTCTTCTTGGACAGCTTTCAGTGGACACCCTACAGTTTCTGCTCTTCTTGTATATACAGCAGTTAAATAAGGTCTCCCTAAGGACATCTTTGATTGGAGAAGAGTGGCCTACTCCCAGAAGCAGATCTCAGTCTCCTGACCGGACTGAAAAATCCAGTTGTCATAATAAGGTACTGTTTAATTTTGATGTCTTTCTCTGAAGGAGACAATTAGTGAGGGAAATGGTTTGCCTTCATTAAAAATTATGTTGGATTTATTTATATAAGCCATGATTTGCTGGCTTGTTTTGTTTTGCTTTGTTTTTTACTTTTTTTCCAAATTATAAAACAAAATCAATATGCAATCTTAATATAGAGAAGTGATTTCAGTTCCTTTACTGACACAGAAATTACTTATGTGATTTTTGGGTAAATCATTCACTGCACTTTTACTAGCATTCACATTTTCACAAATGTTAATGAATTTGAATCTACTTCTTTGATTAAGGATAAATAAGAAGATGCAGTGTTTGCAAATTCTGTTGAAATCTACCGAAAAAATTCTGTAAAAATATCTTCTCATATGTTTAGGTAATATGCTTAAGTATACTTAAGGTGAGCATACTTAAGTAATTATTTATGATGTGATATATCCTAGAAGTTAAACTTAACTGCCTCACATTGTGTGCTTTAGAAAATCTTATTTTTTTCTGTTTTTTATAAAGAAACCCAAAATGTTTTTATCTGTTTATGTAAAAGTATTTTTTAAAACTTTAAGTAAAATGTAGATCTCAGTAATTTTGTCATGTGCAGACTCTTTAATATCCTTTTTCAGGGAAATCTTTTCACCATTATATTCCATGATGCTATTCCCTCCTGGTTCTGCTTCTAATTCTTTGTTCTCATTCTTCATGAGACTATTTCCCCCGGCCCTTACAAGCCACTCTTCTTTTAGGATTCTGCCTGTGGCAATCTTGTCTTATTTGGTGTATTTACTCAGCATAATTCTTTCTCTTTCCATGACTTCATAATCTCAATGACTCCTGAGTTTTTCTCTACTCTAGATTTCCATCTTGACTTAAATTCCCTGTTCTACCTTAAATTCAGAATGTGCAAGTCCAGATGTATTAGAGATGCCAGCCATTTCCTACTGTTTTCACACATAGTTCCTGCTGAATGAACATCATTTAGAAGTTTTTTTTTTAATGTACAGGGTCTGGCCAAAGTAAGGCCTGCTTGAGTGTGGTTGGTAGGGTAATAACATGGTAATAATTTATAGTTTTAATTTGAACCTTTAACCTAAAATTTCATATAGTGTGCTTGAGTGTGATATTGTTATGTTACAGAATTACATACTTAAGATTTTGTAATAAAAGAGAGGCGTTATTTGTGGCAGATTGTGTGTATGTGTGTGTATATATATTTTTTTTAAATTGATTATGCTATTACAGTTGTCCCAATTTTTCCCTCTTTGCCCCCCAACCCCCAGTATCCTCTACTCCCTCAGGCAATCCCCACACCATTGTCCGAGTCCATGGGTCATGCATGTAAGTTCTCTGGCTATTCTATTTCTTATACTGTACTTTACATCCCCATGGCTATTCTGTAACTACCTATTTGTACTTCTTAATCCCTGCACCTTTTCCCCCATTTTTCCCCTTCCCCCTCCCAACTGATAACCCCTTGAATGAGCTCCATATCTATGATTTTGTGTCTCTTCAGCTTGTTTGCTTAGTTTGTTTCTTAGATTCAATTGTTGATAGTTGTGAATTTATTGCCATTTTAATGTTCATAGTTTTGATCTTCTTTTTCTTAAATAAGTCCCTTTAACATTTCATATAATAATGGCTTGGTGATGATAAATTCCTTTAGCTTTACCTTGTCTGGGAAGCTCTTTATTTGCCCTTCCATTTGAAATGATGGCTTTGCTGGGGAGAGCAATCTCAGATTTCGGTCCCTGCTTTTCATCACTTTGAATACTTCTTGCCAGTCCCTTGTAGCCTGCAAAGTTTCTTTTGAGAAATATACTGACAGTCTTATGGCAACTCCTTTGTGGGAGTTATCTGCTTTTCTCTTGCTGCTTTTAAGATTCTTTCTATATCTTTAGCCTTTGGCATTTTAATTTTGATGTGTTTTGATGTAGTCCTCTTTGGGTCCATCTTGTTTGGGACTCTATGCTTCCTGGACTTGTGTGTCTATTTCCTTCACCAAATTGGGAAGTTTTCTTTAATTATTTTTTCAAATAAGTTTTCAATTTCTTGTTCTTTCTTGTCTCTTTCCAGCATTCCTATGAATTTAAATGTTGGTATGTTCAAAGTTGCCCCAGAGGCTCCTTACCCTATCCTCACTTTTTTGTATTTTTTTCCTTCTTGTCATTCTGATTGGATGTTTTTGTCTTCCTTATGTTCCAAATCATTGATTTGATTCTTGGTTTCATCCACTCCACTGTTGATTCCCTGTCAATTTTTCTTTATTTCACTTTGGGTACGCTTCATTATTGCCTGGGTCTTTTTTATGCTGTTGGAGTACCCACTGAGTTCTTGAGCATCCTAATAACCAGTGTTTTGAACTCTGCATCAGATAGATTCTTTATATCCGTTTTGTTTAGTTTTTTTTCCTGGAATTCTTTCATTTGGGCCATTTTCTTTTTCTTCTCATTTTGGCAGCCTCCCTGTATTTGTTTCTACATATTAGGTAGAGCGGCTTTGACTCCCTGTCTTAGTAGAGTGGTCTACTATAGAAAAACGACCTGTAAGTTGGATGGGGCAGAGCCTTAGGTAAGTGCCTGGGCAGGGCAACCATGTGAACCAGGTTAATGGAGACTCAGATATGTTGCCACTACTCTGGCTCTGTGTTGGGGAGAGCTCAGAAAAAGGACAGTGGCCACTGCCTGGCCTCTGGAGTTCTGTCCTGGAGGAAGCTGTCCCTGGCATTTACCCTGATGTCAGACACTTCATTTTCTCCCTGTATGCCTCTGGTGTCCTTCCAGCTGCTACCCCAGTGCTGGAGCCCAGAGGTAGTGAGTCTGTGTAAATCCTGAGACTGCTGCAGGCCCTTTAAGAGGATACATCTGAGAATCCCACAGTTTCTTCTGCTGCTCCAACCCCTACTGGTTTTTACAGCCAGAAGTTATGGGGACTTATCTTCCTGGCACTGGACCTCTGGGCTGAGTGGTCTGGTGTGGGACTGGGATCACTTGCTCCTGAGGCATTCCTCCCAATTTTTATCCACCACACTTGGGTATGGGACCACTTGTTCCATGTCTCCGCTTCTCTACCCCTCCTACCCATCTGAAAGAATGTAACTTCTTTAATTACTTAGTTGTCAGACTCCCATACAGCTTGAATTTCTTATAATTCTGGGTAATAGTTGTTTTATAATTTAGTTGTAATTTTTGCTGTGGTTGTGCAAGGAGGTGAGCTATGTTTACCTATGCCGCCATCTTGACTGGAAGTCTTAGAGAGGGTGTTTTGAACTGAGGTAGCCTACATGAGGTAGCTTTCAAATATGGCTCTACCACTTAACATCACATGATTTTAGGCAAGTCAGTTAACTTCTCTAGGCCTTGGCATCTCTTCTTCAAATGGGGATGATAAGGCCTATTTCTGAATGGCTGTGAGAATTCAGAAATATGTTAGCATGAGACTTGTTGCATAGTAAGCACCAGTAAATGGTGATTCAAATTTGAGCTATAGTATGACCTCTACCAACAACTGCTTAGACTAGGGATGGACACTTAACTAGAGTAGCCAGTTCATTGGTATGTATTTTAAATTAGCCTGATTTGAAATGATGACCTTGCCTAATTAGTATCCCCAGGGACTGAAGAAACCAGTTGGTGTTGGGTGCTTGAGATGACACCATATGCTCATATGGTACCAAATTCATGAGCATCCTGGAGTTATGAGGGATTAGAAACTCTGAGGTAATCTGAGAAAAAGAAGTGAATTGAACAGACATTCAGAGAGATGCTGGTCCCTGAGAGACCAGGTTCTAGATGGCTTTCTAGTTAGTTACACTTCTGATGAAACCTACCTGTACTATAGTTTAGGAGATGATTGTGTGTCCCTGCAGTAAAATCACCCTTTACTTGAATTAACATGTATTCCCTATGCCAGTGAAAGTCACCACCAGCCATCCATGTTCTCTTTCTCATCAGCCATACCTAGTTAGTTA
This sequence comes from Micronycteris hirsuta, assembly GCA_004026765.1. NCBI lineage: Eukaryota > Metazoa > Chordata > Mammalia > Chiroptera > Phyllostomidae > Micronycteris > Micronycteris hirsuta. The sequence continues at coordinate 41,208 of PVJI01004730.1, read as the reverse complement.
TCATCTTACTGATTCTGCCTCCAAATAACTCTAAAAATCTGTCCCTTTTATTCCTCGTATATAGGCCCTAATGCAATTTTTTTTGGCTTGATTTCTGTAATTAAGTCCTGCCTTGTCACCCCGCTGTTAATTTACAGTCCACCCACTACACTGGACTTTCTAAAACACAGATGGATTATATCCTTTTTCTATAGAAACTTCATCAGTGAATTGGCATTGTTGTTTTCATATAGTACTCTGTGGAACTACTGCAGGGCTTACTATGGGGGATGGGGACTTGGCTATAGGGTGAAATAACAGGTGAGGCTGTGGACAGCTCTGCTTTTATGTTTTTTGGCATCCAAATTAGAGTTTATTAGAACAAAAGAAAACAAAAAAGGAGATCCAAGATGGTGGAGAAGTAAGTGGAAGCTGCACAGAACTCCCAGAACCAAACTGGAGTTACAACTAAATTATAGAGAAATCACCCTGAATAGCCAAGTGAACACTAGCTGGAGAAAAGCCTTATAACCAGGGACAGACAGAAGAAACCACCACAATGTGACTGGTAGTGAGTGTGGAGGAGGCTCAAGAGGGCTGGCTAGGCTCCTAAGGGCAGCAGCTAAGGTTCAGGGGGCTATTTCAGTGGCCAGGGAGTTGCCCCTCAGAAGTGTGGGTCAAAACCCCAAGCTGGGCTCACCAATGTACAGCACCAGAGCCGGGAAAGGAACCCAGATAATACCCAGCTGTGAAAAGCAACAGGGTTTCTGTCCACCAGGGAGGCAGCTGGAGATGCAGAGAGCCTCTTAAAGCAGGGGTTCCAAACCTCCGGTCATGGACTAGTACCAATCTGGGCCTGTTAGGAACTCAGCTGCTCAGCAGGAGGTGAGCTTGAATGTAATGCACTTGAATCATCCCCAAACTCCCACCACCACCCCACCCTGACAGTCCATGGAAGAATTGTCTTCTTTGAAACCGATCCCTGGTGCCAAAAAGGTTGGGGACCACTGTCTTAAAGATCAATGCACAAAACTTTGCAGCCACTTACCCTGGACTGCACCAGAGGGAGGGCAGAGTGGACTAGAGGTGCCATGAGGAGAGAGAAGAAGGAACAGCCACCAGGATTCCTGTGCCGAGTCTTTCCTCATACTAAAGAGGCCATGTTTCTCAGGCAGACCATCCCCCTCAAACCGTCATCAGCCTCATGGGAAGCAATAGCCCTGCCCATAGGAATTACTCTGTCTCATCCTGTAGAGTTTAAGCTGGGCTGCTGAGGAATACAGCTGGGGGTTGTCTCAGTGATTAATTTTAACAACTAAGGCAGATTTCTGGGAGCTGAGAATTTAGCTGACTCCCCCAGGCCCAGTACTGGTTAATGCCAACCTTGGTGCACCGCCTAACTTTTTCTGTACACACCCAGGCCCAGCAGAGGGAACCACAACCTGTGGATCACTGATAGCTTCAAAGAGGCTGCCCAGAGCCAGTCACATACAGCATCTGACATAGGCCTACACCAGAGTCTTTGCAGATACACCTAATACATAGAAACAAACACAAAGAGGCAGCCAAAATGGAAAGACAAAGAAACAGACCCCAAATGAAAGAACAAGAGAATCCTCCAGAAGAAGAACTAAATAAAAGAGAGGCAAGCAATTTATCAGATATAGAGTTTAGAATAATGACTATAAGGATACTCACCAGCATGAAAAAAGACCTAGAAACAATAAAAAAAAGGACTGGTCAGAAATAAAGAATGCAGTATTTGAAATAAATAATATACTGGAAGGAATAAAAAATAGTTTAGATGAAGCAGAGGATTGAATTAGTGTTTTGGAAGACAAAGTAGAAGAAAACACCGAAGCAGAGCAACAAAAATAAAAAAGAATTAAAAAGAATGAGGAGAGCTTCAGAAACCTTTGGGACAATGTGAAACATTTTTTTCATAACATGCAGATCATAGGAATACCAGAAGAAGAAGTGAGTGAGCAAGGGATCAAGAACCTATTTGAAGAAATAATGACTGAAAACTTCCCTAGTCTAGTGAAAGAAAAAGACACACAAGTGAGAGTCCCAAACAAGATGTACCCAAAGAGGAAGCTCAGAGAGTCCCAAACAAGATGTACCCAAAGAGGCCTATACCAATCACATCATAATTAAAAATGGCAAAGCTTAATGACAAGGAGAGAATCCTAAAAGCCACAAGAGAAAACCAGGGAGCTCCAGTAAGACTATCATCTGATTTCTCAACAAAAACATTTCAGGCCAGAAGGGATTGGCATGAAATATTTATGGTGATGGAAAGCAAACCTACAACCAAGGCTACTTTACTTAGCAAGGCTATCATTTAAAATTGGCAGAAAATAAAGAGCTTCCCAGGCAAGAAAAAGCTAAAGGAGTTTGTTAATACCAAACTAGTACAAAGCAACAAATATTAAAGGGCTTTCTTTAAGAAGAAAGAGAAAGATAAAAACAGAAGAAAATAGTTTAAAAATAAGATGGTTGTAAATACATAGCTGTCAATAATGACCTTGAATGTAAATGGCTTAAATGCTAAACCAAACATAGACTTAGGGTAGCTGAAATGGAAATGATACAAGACCCATATATATGCTGTCTCTAAGAGACCCACCACAGATTGAAAGATACACACAGACTAAAAGTAAAAGGATGGAAAAAGATATTTCATGCAAATGGAAAGGAAAAAAAAAAACTAGGGATGCAATACTTATATTGACAAAATAGACTTTAAAACTAAGGCTATAGGAAGAGACATATGACAAAGGGAACAATCCAACAAGAGGATAAAACCGTCGTAAACATTTATGCACCCAACATAGGAGCACCTAAATATATAAAGCAAACCTTGATGTACATAAAATGAGAGATCGACAGAAGTAATAGTCAGGGTAATAACACCCCATTTACTTCAATGGATATATCTTCCAGGCAGAAAATCAAGGAGACAGCAGCCTTAAACAACACACTAGAGCCAATGGATTTAATTGATATTCTCAAAGCATTCCACCCCCAAACAGCAGAATATACATACTTTTCAAGTGCACATGGAACGTTTTCTAGGATAGACCACATGTTAGGACACAAAACAAATCTCAATAAATTTAAGAAGACTGAAATCATATCAAGCGTCTTCTCTGACCTCAATGCCATGAAACTAGAAATCAATCACAAGAACTCTGAAAAACACACACAGAGACAAGGAAGCTAAATAGTATGTTATTAAACCATTAATAGGTCAATGAGCTCAAGGAAGAAGTCAGAAAAATACCTTGAGACAAATGAAGATGAGAACACAACAATCCAAAATCTGTGGAATACAGGGAAAGCAATCCTAAGAGGGAAATTCATAGCATTACAGGCCTATTTCAAAAAACAAACAAACAAAAAAACTCAAATAAACAATCTACTTTACACTTAAAGGAACTTGAAAAAGAACAACAAACAAAGCCTAAAGTGAGTAGAAGGAAGGAAATCATAAAGATCAAAGCAGAAATAAAGGAAATAGTCTTAAATAATTAAAGATCAATGAATCCAAGAGCTGGTTCTTGGAGAAGATAAAAGATTGACATACCTTTAAACTGGATCATCAAGAAAAAAAAGAAACATTACCCAAATAAAATCAGAAATGAAAGAGTAGAAGTAACAACTGACACCAAAGAAATATAAAGGATTGTAAGAAAATATGAACAACTATATACAAACAAATTGGACAACGTGTATGAAATGGATAAATTCCTAGAAACATACAATCTTCTTAAACTAAATCAGGAAGAATCAGAGAATCTGAATAGACAAATTACACCTATTGAAATTGAAGCAGTAATTAAAATACTCCCAACAAACAAAAGCAATTACAGGCCAGTCCCTGATGAACGTAGATGTTAAATCCTCAACAAAATATTCGTGAACCGAATAAAGCAATACATCAGAAAGATCATACATCATAATCGAGTGGGATTTATTCCAGGAATGCAAGGTTGGTACAACATTTGCAAATCAATAAATGTGATTAGCCACATAAACAAAATGAGGAATAAAAACCACATGGTCATATCAAACCACATGATCAAACCACGTGATCATATCATTTGATAAAATACAGCACCCATTCATGGTAAAAAAAAAATCTCAGGAAAGTGAGAATATAAGAAACATACCTAAACATAATAAAAGCCATATATAACAGACCCATTGCCAGAATCATGCTCTAAGGGCAGAAACTACGAGCCTTCACCTTAAGATTGGAAATAAGACAGGGATGTCCACTTTCATCTCTCTTATTCAACATAGTACTGGAAGTCCTAGCCACAGCAATCAGACAGTAAGAAGAAAGAAAAGCCATCCAAATTGGAAAGGAAGAAGTAAAACTGTCTTTATTTGCAGATAACATGATATTGTACATAGAGAACCCCAAATATTCCACCAAGAAACTACTAGAACTGATTAGTGAAGTAGCAGGATGCAAAATTAATATCCAGAAATCAGTTGCATTTTTATATGTCAGTAATGAACTAACAGGGAAAACAATTCCATTCATAATTGCTTAAAAAGAAAATATCTAGGAATATCTAACCAAGGATGTAAAAGACCTGTACTCAGAAAATTATAAGTCACTGAAGAGAGAAACTGGAAAAGATACAAGTAACTAGAAGCACATATCATGTTCATGGATAGGAAGAATTAACATCATTAAAATGCCCATGCTACCCAAAGTAATGTATAGATTCAACACAATTCCTGCCAAGATTCCAGTGTTGTATTTCACAGAAGTAGAACAAGTATTTAAAAAATTTCTGTGGAACCACAAAAGGCCCTGCATAGCAATAGTGATCCTGAGAAAGAAGAACAAAGTGGGAGCAATCATGCTTCCTAATAACAAACTATACTATAAGGCCATAATGATCAAAATAGCATGGTACTAGCATAAAAACAGTCACATAGGTTAATGGAACAGAATACAGAGCCCACAGATAAACCCACACCTTTCTATGACAGGAAGCAAGCATGTATACTGGGTTAAAGATAGTTTATTCAATAAATGGTGTTGGGAAAATTGGACAGGTATGTGCAGAAAAATGAAACTAGACCACCTTCGTACAACACACACAAGAATAAGTTCAAAATGGATTAAAGACTTAAATATTGGACCTGAAACCATAAAAATCCTAAAAAAAAAAAAAAAAGGCCCCAAAATCTCAAACATTGCTCATAGCAATTATTTTATCAGATATATCTCCCCAGGCAAAAGAAACAAAAGGAAAAATAAACAAATGGGACTACCTCAAACTAAAAAGTGTTTGCACAGCGAAGGAGACCATCAACAAATTAAAAGCCCACGGAATGGAGAATGTATTTGCCAATACATGAGATAAGGGGTTAATATCCAAAATTTATAAAGTACTTCAAAAACTCAACACCAAAAAAACGAACAACCCAACTAAAAAATGGGATAAAACAACTTAAATAGACACTTCTCCAAAGAGAATATAGAGTTGACCAATGGACTTGTGAAAAGATGCTCAATGTCACTAATCATCAGAGAAATGCAAATTAAAACCACAGTGAGATATCACCTCCCACGTGTCAGAAAGGCCATCATCAGTAAATCAGCAAGCAACAAGTGCTGGTGAGGATGTGGAGGAAAGAGAACCCTTTTGCACTGTTGGTGGGAATGCAGACTGGTACAACCACTGTGGAAAGCAGTATGGCGATACCCTCAAAACATTAAAAATGGATATGCCATTTGACCCAGCCATCCCACTTCTGGGAGTATATCTTAAGGAACCCAAAATACTACTTTGAAAGAACATAAGCACCCCTATATTCATTACAGTGTTACTTACAATCACTAAGATATGGAAGCAGCCAAAGTGTCCATTAGTAGATTAGCATATAAAAGAACTATGGGATATTTACAGAATGGAGTACTACTCAGCTGTGAAAGAAGGGAGGAAGGAAGATAGGAAGGAAGATTTTACCTTTGTGACAGCATGGATGGATCTGGAGAACATTATGCTAAGTGAAATAAGCCAGTCAGAGAAAGACAAATGCTATAGGATTTCACTCATATGTGGAATCTAGTGAACAAACTGAACTAAGAAAATAGAGACAGACTCATAGACAAAGAGCAGAATGACAGCTGTTGGGAGTGTGGGGGGACTGAGCAAAAATGAAAAAGAACTCATGGACAAGGACAACAGGGTGGTGATCACAGGGGAAAGATGGGTATAAGAGTGTTAAATGGTAGTGGAAAAATACAATAAATTTTTTTTTAAAAAAAGAGAAAGGGATAGCTATTGAGAAAATAGGTTTTAGTCTCTGGCACACAAAATAAAGTCCAGATGTTTTAGTGTTTCATACAAAGCCTTTCGTGATTAGTCCCTGGCTACTATTTTAGCTGTTTTGTTTTATTTTTTAAACTGTCACTTCCTAGCATGCTTTCTTCACCTCACCTAGAACTTCCAGTTCTCTGAACACAGCAGGTAATTTTACTTCTGTGGGCTTTGGCATATGCTGTTCCCCATGCCTCAAATGCCTTTTTTCCTTGTCTATTTGCCTAACAGCATTAATCGAGGATCTATTCAAACAGCACCCACTACAGTTTTTTCCCCAGCTGGAGTTTGTTGTTTCTCTCATGTTCATAGAATGTCTTCGGAGATCTTTGGTATAGGTGTTACCTCATGGTGTTACAGTTATTTGTTTATGTTATCTTTTCACTACATAGACTCTGAGTTCCTTGAAAATAGAAAGTATGTATGTCTTAGTTTTCATAATACGTCACTTAACACTGTTCATATCACAAAAAATCATTGTCAAATGAGTAAGTCAAGTCATTGGGACATCTGCCAACTCAAAGCTTATTCCCAAAATTATAACCTCTCTTAAATTTAGTTACTGTAAGATTGGGTACTTTGTTTCATTCAGTGGGACTGGAAATTTTTTCTGTAATTTGAGCAGGTAAATAAGGAAACCCAGTGCTTCATTGAATGAATGCTCAATATGTTTATTTTTCTGTTTGGTCTGGAACTTTCAAAGTATTTACTAGCTGTGTGACCTTGGGTGAGTTTTTTAACCTTTCTGTTTCTCTTTTTCCTCATCTGTAAAATGTGCTATCTTAAGATTGTTGTTAGGATTAAATACCTTAAACTTTGTGTAATACTTAGTGTTTGGCACACACTAAGGGTTAGCTATTAGTATTTTGAATTGGCTAAGATCAAGAGAGACTCTGTTTATGCCTGTTACATACACACAAAAAACCTTCTAAGGTTTATTTGGCTCCTTAAATAGTTTGTTGAGTATGAGGCAAAGCGTAAATACAAGATAATTAAAATATAAAAATTTCATGTCTTACAGAATCTCTTTATCTGTTAAGAGTACACCCTTTTGATTTCTTTTAGAACTGGAATGATTACAGTCACCAAGCGTTTGTCTATGATCATCTGTCAGATCTCCTTGAGCTGCTTTTAGATCCAGAACAACTCACTACATCCTCTCATTCGACTAACAGTAGTCTGGTCTCTAGAGAAGCTGTTGTGGCACTCAGCTTTCTTATCGAAGGAACAGTGAGGAGAGCCAGGAAGATATATCCACTTCATGAACTTGCACTGTGGCAACCACTACGTGCAGAAAGTGGCTTCTCAAAGATCTCTAAGACCTTTTCTTTCTACAAGCTGCAAGCCTGGCTGAGAGCCTGTTTGACTGGGAATCCATTTGGTACCTCTGCTTGCCTCAAGTCTGGAAAGAAATTGGCTTGGGCTCACCAAGGTATTTAATATTTTAATCTATATTAAATTGAATGACCAGTTAGGGAACCTAGTGTTTTCTGGCATGTTAATGATCATACATCTTCTATAGAAGACCTAAAAATATTGCTGCCGTAAAAGAGAAAAGGGGAACATTTATGTGTGTGCGCGCGCATGCGTGTGTGTATACCTTTTTCTCTCAAGGCAGCATTGTTCTCAGAGAACTGGTTTATTAGTCTGTCATTTTGATTTCCATGAACAGAAACTCCCAGCTTCAGTTAATCCTCTTTTTGTTCTGCTTTTTTCCTTTTGATTCTTCTTCTCATTCTTATAGGCTCATTTGCTTGAGGCTTTCCTATTTCCTATGCACCACAGCAGAATTTGGCTATTCCGCAGATAACCTCAGAGAGCTGGTATAGAGATAAGGCTCTTTTTAGCACCACAGACCTAAGCAGACTAGATATTTCTAAATTGGGAATTTAAATTTATCATAGAGAGTGTCTGGCCCTGGTTGCATCAGTTATCTATTCTCAGTAGTCCAGTGGTGGCGAAAAGGATAGGTTCAGGTGCTATATGACTTCTTGGGGCCCAAGTGCAAGTTTGAAGAGAAGAGGGACCCAGGTATAAGTTTAAAGAGAAGTAAGTGCCTATACTGAGGCAAATGCCAGACAAAGTTCATGGAAAAAACACCTAGAATATACTTTCATAATCTCTGAATTTCAAAGATAAAGAAAAAAAAATAGGTTCTGTGCAAAGGTAAGAAAAAAATCAGTTTTGTATCAAGTTTTTATAATGTTAAAAAACAGAAAATGGTTGATCAACATCTACAGAATCTTGAGCAAAATCATAGTGATCTGAGAACTCTATATCCAACTAAGCTGTTGCTCTGGTATAAGATCAGAGACTCTCACGTTTGTAAGGCTCCCGTAAATACTCAGTAGATACTACATAATTCTCGGTGCTGATGAAAGAATATAGATTCAAGTAAATGTTTAAATGTTAGGGTAGGCCCTAGGAGGGAAAAAAGGATATTTACCCTCTTAGGATTATACTAAAATGTTAGCAGTGATAAATACTACAATAGAAAGTAATTTTACCTTCTTTTACCACTAATATTTAAATTTTTCTATAACCATGTATTGCTGATCTATTATAAGGTAATAAGAAGAATTATTTTAAGAAAAGAGTAATAGCATACATTAGTGCTTTTTTTACACTTGGCCAGTATTCTTCGCAAGGGTGTCCTGGTGGCTTGCAGGGAAATGCAGTCTGAGAAGCCAGCCACATGATGGCAGGACTGTGTTGGGGGTGCAGCCTGCATACACTTTTTGTCAGCTTGTGTAAGGCACTGTGTTTGAGAGGAAGATAGGCTCTCAGTAATGACCTTGGGAGTAAACGTAGAAACCCAAAAAAAATTCATAGAATGATGTGGTAACTAACTTAGGAGAGATTCAGAATTAGTATTATGGCAGTTTAAAGAGATTTTTTAGAGGTGGAAATGATAAATTAAGGCATCTTGGAGAACAAGATATTTGAGTTGGCCTAATTCTCCAACTTACCAGCTATACAACCTTAGACACATTACTTAATTTGAAGGGAGAAATGAAAAATATTTTAGATCTGTCTTGGCAATCTTTTTTTTTTTTTTAAGATTTTATTTATTTATTTTTAGAGAGAGAGGGAGAGAAACAGCAATGTATGGTTTCCTCTCACATGGCCCTCACTGGGGACCTGGCTTGCAACCGAGGCATGTGCCCTGACTGGGAATCGAACCAGGACCCTTTTGGTTCCCAGTCCTCGCTCAATTCACTGAGCTACACCAACCAGGGCTGTCTTGGCAATCTTGAGTGGATTATAGATTTAAAAATTTTTTGTAACAAAAAATTACCGAGTATTACAAACATACTGAAAAGTACAGCGAATAGCATAGCAAACACCTCTTTAACCATACCCAGATCTAATATTTTTTAAACCTCACATGTATCTAATTTTAGACATCTATGTATATGTGTAGGTGTGTGCTGTGTAATATATGGTGGTCATTTTTCTCTCATTTGAAACTATCTCATTTATTTATGTTTTTCTTAACTAGTTGAAGGGACAACCAAAAGAGCTAAGATTGCTTGTAATACTCATGTGGCACCTAGGATGCACCGCATGGTGGTGATGAGCCAGGTTTACAAGCAGACATTGGCCAAGAGCTCAGATACTCTGGTGGGCGCACATGTAAAGATTCATCGTTGCAACGAATCTTTTATATATCTGCTCTCTCCCTTACGGTAAGCACAGTCTTCGTAGTGTTCTGACATTTTTGACATTTTCTTTGGACTAGGATTGATCCTTTTTTTTAAAAAGCCATCAGATAATAATTTTGTAGTCAAATATTTTGATCTTACCGTCATTCACAGGAATTTATCTGTTTTTCGTTTTTCAGATCTGTGACAATTGAGAAGTGCAGAAATAGCATGTTTATTCTCGGCCCAGTACAGACTGCGCTTCACCTCCACAGCTGTGACAACGTTAAAGTCGTTGCTGTTTGTCACCGTCTGTCCATCTCTTCTACTGTAGGCTGCATCTTTCACATTCTGACGCCCACACGCCCACTTATCCTCTCCGGGAACCACACAGTAACTTTTGCCCCTTTTCATACCCATTACCCAATGCTGGAGGACCATATGGCCAGAACTGGCATTGCTACAGTGCCTAACCATTGGGATAATCCAATGATTGTGTGCAGAGAGAACAGAGACACAAGTGTCTTCCGACTCTTACCACCTTGTGAATTCTATGTATTTATTATTCCCTTTGAAATGGAAGGGGACACAACAGAGATACCTGGGGGTCTTCCATCTGCATATCAGAAAGCACTGGGCCAAAGAGAACAAAAGATACAGATCTGGCAGAAAACTGTGAAGGAAGCTCATTTGACAAAGTAAGTATTTTATGGAAGTAGTAATTTGTCTTAGTAAAACTCCATGGAAAGCAAATTAATTTGTGCATATTTATAGCTATGCTAAAGTAATAAGAAAAATATACAGTATATCCTCAGTTAAGGCTTATGTTTCAGGTCAGTATTTCAGGCACTGTTTGCTTGGGGAGATAAGAGAGTCTAATAATTCAATTATTAGACTCTTTTTTTCAAAGAAGCTTGACCTTAGTTGGCAGGTACACATTAAGATGAACAGAAGATCATACATAGGATGTGCCACATGACCCTATGCTTAAATGGATTGGTTTTAGTTTTTAATTTACTCTTCTACACTATGCTGGTGGTTCTCAGCCTTGACCATGCGTCAGAGTCATCCCAAGGGGCTTGTTAAAAATCCTGATTTCCTGGCTTCACCACACCACAGGTTCCTCATGCTAGTCCGTGGACTAATGCCAGTTTTTGTCAGTTTTCCCTAATCCATGTTTCCCTAATTCATAGAGTGTTGTCAAATAAAGCTAAATTTAGTCAATTTAAAATGCTGTTTCTTTTTATGATGTTTCTTTTGCTGATTATTTTCTCCCTACTTTTGAGTACTAAACTCTTTTATTAACATGCTGTGATAGTAGATAATTGTGGTTTATTATGTCAGTCACAAATTTTATTTTAAGAGTATTGGCCTTTGACTTCCAGAAGCCAGGGACACACTACTTGGTTTATAGTGATTTAGAAAACATCCATGTAGTAGGTAGAGAAGAGTAATGGAAGAAGTAGAATTTGTGTTGGATCTTGAAGAATGAGCCACATTTGGATAGGAAGTGAGACTGATCAGAATACTTGAATATCACTAGAGGAGCAGATGTGGAAGCAGAAGCGTGCCTTCGGTGTCCTGGAAACCAGTCGCTGACATAGGATTCTGGGTATGGGATAGTGGTATTTAAGCTTGGGTGGTAGACTAAGCAGGTTATAGAGACACCTGAATGCAAGGCAGTGGAAATTAGACATAAGTGGAATTAAGCAGTGGGAGCCATTAAAAGGTTTTGAGTAGTGGACTAAAGTACAGAAAGCTTTTTCGTTTATTCAGAAACATTTATGGAATGCCTACAGTATGCAAGCTACTTTATTAGATTCTGTGGCAGACTTTAAAATGCGTAACGAAATGTGATTGGCATATCTGAAGATCCTCTGGTTAGAGAGATTTGAAAGAGGGAAGTCAGGGTGATACTGCAGTGGCCTCGAGTATCCAGCCTGTGGCCCTCCAGCCACATGCGGTCCAGGATGGCTGTGAATATGGCCCAACACAAAATCGTAAGTTTACTTAAAACCTTTGTATTGCTCATCAGTTTTCATTAGTGTTTGTGTAATTACTATGTGGCCCAAAACAGCTCCTGTTCTTCCAGTGTGGCCCAGAGATGCCAAAAGGCTGGACACCCCTGGGCCTAGACTAAAAAACTGGACTAGTATGGAGGGAAAGGGGGCAGAAACCAGAAACACTTTGACAGGAGGCAGGATTCAGTGTAAAATTTTGTGAAAAACGCAAGAAAATCAAAGGTGACTCCAAAAAATTGGAGCCCAGTTTAGAAACTTTTGATTAATCAACTTTTTTTTTAGATATTATGTATTTACTTTTCAGAGAGAGGGGAAGGGAGGGAAAAAGAGAGGGAGAGAAACATCCATGTGTGAGAGATATATACCAATTGGTTGCCTCTTGCACACCTCCACCCAGGGAACCTGGCCTGCAACGCAGGCATGTACCCTGACTGGGAATCACACCAGTGACCTTTTGGTTCACAGACCAGCACCCAATCAACTTTCTTATGGAAAGAATACCATATATATCATGAAAGTAGTGGTACTCAGAATAAATAATTATTGTTTGTGCAAGTATCTTGGTATTTAATCAAATTTTTATTTGTTAGCAATATTAGGAAAGGAACATAGGAAACATGGTACCAAAAGATGAAGGGTTGCTTCTACAGCGTTAAAACATTGTCCACTTGTGAGTTGTAACAAGTTTGAGAAAAGGGTATAAAGTTCTTTTGGGGGATCTTTACAGTAAATACCGTATATCCTGCTAATATCTTGATTATTGTGACTCTTCCTTAAGACAGAAAAACCTCTTTAACAATTGGATTTCATTTGCCTAGGTTTTTTTTTTCCGGTTGTCATTATTTTAGAAAATGACAGGCACTCTAAAATGTTTATTTTTTTTTAAACTTTTTTTTTTTTTAAAGATTTTATTTATTTATCTTTAGAGAGAGGGGAAGGGAGGGAGACAGAGAGGGAGAGAAACAGCAATGTATGGTTGCTCCTCCCATGGCCCTCACTGGGGACCTGGCCTGCAACCCAGGCATGTGCCCTGACTGGGAATCGAACTGGGACCCTTTGGTTCCCAGCCCGTGCTCAATCCACTGAGCTATACCAGCCAGGGCATAAAGTGTTTTATTTCTGATGATCCAGACTGCTGTTTGATATATGAGCAAAAATGCTTATTTTAATAAGATTTTATTTAGTTATTTTTAGAGAGAGAGGAAGGGAGGGAGAAAGAGAGGAAGAGAAACATCAATGTGAAAGAGAAGCATTGATCTGTTGCCTCTCATATGCGCCCTGATCAGGGACCAAACCTGCGACCAAGGCATGTGCCTGACCAGGAATCGAACCCTTCATTTTGCGGAATGATGCCCAACCAACTGAACCACACCGCTCAGTGCAAGATCAGTGTTGTTTGGATAGCTGTGTCTATATTGTACTGGAAAGTTCTCAGACTTAGGAATTAGTACTGACCATGCCACTTTACGATGTAATGTTGAGTCTGTCCTTTAACTTCACTAGCTTTTATATATAAAGTGTAAGTATATTCTCCACCATTGTGATTTATGTGAAGGTTGAATAAGTAACGTGTGTGCGTGAGACACTGTATAGTGGCATGTGCTGTATTGTGTTTAGTAGTATGCATGTGAGACTCTCTGTTTAGTGATGTTTGGGAGACACATCTTCTGGGTAAGATTGTTTACCCAGAATACCTGAGACCCTACCTGTTAAAATAGTAATAGTAATAGTAAGAGAAATAGTCATTGAAAAAGACTTGATCCAGCCACAGTATTTTCTGGATGCATTCTTGTGGCTTTGTTCTCATAATATGGATTAAGGGATGAAACACAGGGTGGGGCAAAAGTAGGTTTACAGTTGTTTGTATAGAAAGTAATACAGTAATTAAATAAAAATACAAGGATAAAGTTTGATTTCTCGTACTCACTACTGTAAACCTACTTTAGTCCCGCCCTATATATATTCATAGTTACACAATTGCAATTAGACTCTTTAAAATAGTCACTTCCGACCAAAAAATATAAAAATCACTAACAGTTACAACTCGTGCTTTGCCTGGAAATTTACTGTGATGATGCTGCTATTTTTTGCAAACATTCCACCTGGTTTGTATCTTGTGAATTGAGCCACCAAGACGTTAATGCTACAGACTGGTCATTCTCAGTTTAGCATGTCATAGATTAATGATGGTGACCATATAGTAACAGGTAATATGTATTGAGCACTTACTGTGCAACAAATACTATTTTAAGCACCATCTATGAATTAACTCATTTATGCTTTATAACAAATACTCTATTACAGAAAAGGAAACTGAGAAACAGAGAGATTAAATAATTCACCCAAAGTCATACAGGAGCTGGGATTAACAGCTAGTCAGCCTTGTTCCAGAACCTAGGTTCTTAGTGTCTTTATTATTTTCTGGGAACTATTGTTATATACATAATATAGTGTAATATAATATAATATAATATAATATAAAATTATAATGATGTTATATAACAATGATCATTGGACAAAACATCCCTTTAAAGCACTTCTATTTTAATTCTAGTATTTAGATGCCTAGATTTTTCTTACACACGTGAAAAGCTTATACACATGAGCAGCATTTGGAATGTGGTGACTGTTTAATAAATGTTGGCTCTGAATCATTGTGTATTAAGGCATTAAGATCCAGGATAATACTAAAAACAAAGAAAAGCACGCAATTTAATTCGAGGAATATAGGAAGACAAAAGAATTTTTGATCAATTTGAAAACAAACTGCCAACACAGTCTTTTAAAAGTGATTAGATTGTATCGTTTCTCTGCTCTGACCCTCTGATGGCTTCCCATCATCTTGAAATAAAATCTAAAACCGTTACCATACCTACCAGTCCTCCTGCCTCATTTTCTGCTATTCTTTTCTCGTTTCCTCCCCTTCTGCCTTTGTACAGCCTTCTTGCTATTACTTAGCCATTGCCCTCTCCCAAACGCCACCAGGACAGTAAATATAGAACGAAGCTGGTTTTTATTACTCATTGCAAGTAGGGAGAGAACTGTGTTTCATTTCAGGAAAAGGGTGTTAAAAAGAACTTAGAGTTGGGTTTTGGCTTGTGTTAGATGATTGGGGGGAGGGTTCTAGGAAGCAAGCTTTTGTTTGGGTTAGATGCTATCTGGAATCAAGAGTAATTCAATAATTTGGTATCTTAGTAATTTTTATATTAAAGGCAAAGGAATAAAGTGGAGCTAAAATTATAATCATAAAAAAACAGCAATTGTTCATTAGGCAGGGGAGGGTGATATTTGGTTACTTTTGTTGTACGGACCACAAAATGATTTTTGTCTGGACTGAGATAGGATTATGGAGTGGTGGTGTTCTTGCCTTGATCTGTTATCATCCCAAAGTGGCCTTGTCGAATGTTGGTCTTCTTCTGTGGAATTGTTTATGTTCAACGGACACAGCCAGGCCAGATCCTAGCTGCAATAAGCGCTGGCTGATAGTACTCAGCTGGCTCCCGGCTGTCAGGAACTAGTCTTCTCTTTCTCATCTTGAACCTTTATGCTCTAATTTTAGCACCTCTGCACTTTTTATTTCCTCTGCCTGGAATGCCCGTCTCCAGATACATAGTTTGCTTAATCCATCAGTCCATTCAGACCTCAGGCTTTCTCTGTTCTTTTTTTTTTTCTAAAATAGCATTCCCAATATTCTCCATTCACTTACTCTGCTGTATTGTCCTGGAAGGCACTTAAAACTACTTAAGTTCATATCATATTTTTATTTTATTTATTACCTGTCTTCCCTACTAGAATATGCAGTCCACATGGAACGCAGACTGCACGATTCATCGTGTGAATGGTGCCCTCCGGAGTCCTGCCGTGCAGACCTGCCTGGGCGGGAGCCTTGTCCCTTCTCCTTTCTTGGCACATGTATCCCCATAAGTCAGAATTCCACCCAGCATCACTTGGTCTTCAGCAGATGTCTATTGAATAAGTAACCGCAGTAGAACAAACTATATAATTATTGATAAGTCTTTACAAAGAAGGCATTGTATCTGACCAAATTTATTTTGGGCGGTGGTGGTCCAGTGTACAGAACTAAACAGAACAGTTATTTGGAGCGAACAAATGAGTAACTGGAAACAATTTAACATTTATTCCATTAAAGTGTTTTATAATCACTTAGAGTAAAATTAATACAAATTAGTGTTTTTACGTTCTTGTTGTTCTACACTGCAATTTTAGGGATCAAAGGAAGCAGTTCCAGATGCTTGTGGAGAATAAGTTTTATGAGTGGTTGATCAATACAGGACACCTCCAGCAGCTGGACAGCCTTGTGCCCCCTGCAGCAGGCTCCAAACAAGCAGCAGGATGAGACTCCTACGTCAGAGCACTGGTAGGCATTTATAATGGAGACCACTTAAAACAAATTCCTTTGGGGAAATACAAGCATACAAAAAAACTGCACAGCATATTATGTTACCAAATATTGCCAAATTTTGTCCACCACTCCCACCAGCATATACAGACCTTTACATACCCATGTTTTCCACAGAGTGTAGTGAGAAGACCAACCAAAATATTTAGGCGGACCCTATCAAACTATGGGCAGACATAATGGCTCAGTTTGTACTGTCCAAAGAGACTACTTTCCTCATAAATAGCTTTAAGTTTTAATCCTCCTTTATAACACATCCTTTTTCTTTCCCATTATTCCACACACAAACCAATTATTGAATTAGCTGGTTTTTGTTAATTACACATGAGCAATATTAAGTTACCAGAATTAATCCAAACAAAGATTTGAATAGTGAGCTCTAGGAGATCACAGATTCAGTGGAGGAGAACATGGATAGAAACAAACTTAAAATGGAAATTATTTAATCTAAATATGTCGTATTTTTATAGAAATTTACTTTGCCATTTTAAAATATTTTTAAAGACCAACAATAGAAAAACAGGACATAAATAGAAAAATACAAACACAAAGACTCTCACTTTTACTTGTTATTAAAGAAATGCAGGAAGCTATTTTTTATCTATCATATTGGCAAGGATCAAAAACTGTTGGCACACACGTCACAACACTGGCAAGACTTTCACTTACTGCTGGGGAAAGTGTAAATTTGCAAACTTTTTGGAGGATAGTTTGACAAAATCAAAATTAAAATATACATATTCTTTGACTTAGCAATTTCACTTCTTAGATTTAACTAATAGATAACATTCATATATGGAAAGATCTCTGTAAAAAACATGTTCATGGCAGCATTGTTTGAAATAGCCGTAGACCAGAAACAACCCAAATGCTTCTCAATAGTGGGCTGGTGCCCCATGAACTGATATATTGATGTCGTAGAATTCATCTTCAAAAAGAATGAGGTATATCTGATTGCGCTGATACTAGATGATCACTGAGCCAGGGATGGGAGGTGTGGGGCAAATGTGTGTGTAAAATGTTCCCTTGTGTTTTTGAAAAAAGAGAGGGTTTATCGCACATATATTTCTATGCTAATTATATGCCTTAAAATTTCTGAAAAGATATAAAAAAATTATAAACAGTATTTGTCTCTGAGAAATGAGATTCAGTCTCTAGAGTAGGGAAAATTATTTTTAATTTTTATTGAGATATAATTGACTTACCATAAAAACCACCTTTGTAAAGTGAAGAATTCAGCAGCTTTTATTATATTCAAAAGTTTGTGCAGCCATCACCATTAGCAAATCCAGAATATTTTCATCACCCTAAAAATAAACCCCAAACACATAGTCACTCCCTGTTCCTCCAACTGCAGATATCTCGTCTTCCCCTAGTACCTGGCAACCACTAATCTTTTTGTCTCTAAATTTGTCAACTCTGGACATTTCATATAAAATGGAATCTAAAACATGTGACCGTTTGAGCATCGTGTTTCCAAGGTGTGTCCATGTAGCATGCGTCAGTATGTCATTCCTTTTTATGACTGGATAATATTCCGTCGTGCGGATATACCACACTTTATCTGCTCATCAGTTGATGGACATTTGAGTTGTTTCCACTTTTTAGCTTTTGTGTATAATGCTGCTACATACTTTTGTGTACAAGTTTTTATGTAGACATTTTTATTGTTCTTGTGCACATACCGAGGAGTAGAAGGTCATGTGTTTTAACATTTGGCTAACTGCTCAACTGTTTTCCAAATCCATGAACTTATTGTTTACTTTATATGTTGTTTGCATTTTTAAAGTATTACTTTTTATTAAAAAGGAGTTTTACAATATTTAGTCAGTAAATGCTAAGTTAAGACTAGGAAATCTGTTGAAGATTATAAGGAAATGGAAATTATAACGGAAAATTTTAGTTTAACTCATCCTCATTACCTGTTAATGTTTAAGGTTTCTGTATGAATTTCTTTTCTTTATAATGAACTAATGTGTTCCTCAGAAAAAATGAATATAATTAACTTTAAACTTTGTGTATTTTATTATTTCTAATTTTCATCTGGCCTTGATAATTTATGTGATTTTATACTTGCAAAGATTTTTTTCTAATTATGTGCATGAAGACAATAGAAAACAAAGTAAATTTTAATTTTTTCTTTTATCTTCAGGGCCCTGGAAGAATGAGGATGAATGGAAGATGATGTACATCTGGAAACTAAATTGGGAAGGTGCTCTTGCTGCTAAAAGACTTCGGGGCTTTTTCTTCCTGTTTAAGACCTTTCCTTGATTTCCCTTTCATACTTTCTTGTCACCATTTCAGTTGAATTTTAGGTAAACTTCTGACCATCATATAGATGTACTGTTTATAGAACATGGGACAATTCATCTTTGTGATGCCAAAATGGAAAAGTTGATGAAGCCACCCCCATTGTATATATGTTAATATTAAAGTGATTGAATGTAGATTTACAAGTTAACTTCACATTTTAATTTGTATGATAAAAGGCTTAAGAGTTTTATAGTTCTTTGTAACTATGTAAAAGGAAATTGCTACTCTTTTCAAAAATAATTGGAAAGAAAATATGATTGTTGGTATATATGTGTAGCAAAGATAGTTTTACATGAAGATATTTTAGTCCTTAAAGTATAAAACTTAATGAGATTGTAAAGTCTTTATTTTCACTTTGTGCTTCAGATTTTCTATAAAAAGTAATGCTATAAAAAGTAATGTTCTCCTTTTGATAAAAAGATAAAGCTTCACTTTTAACTTTAGAAAAAGGTTCCCATTTTTATTCTGTGATATGTCAAAATAAAGTTTACATTTGGTTGGAAAGCTGTGTTCTTTAAGATAACACAAAATAATTATCAAATTAGTAAAATGAATCTGATTGCTGATAAGTGTTCTTTCATATGCTCACTGACCATTGAATTCTTAATTATTTCAAAAAAGGGCTTGAACTTTATTTCTAAAGTGAAAATTAAACCTTGGAATTTGTTAATTCTGAGGTTTCATAATTTTTATTTTAAGATGAAATTCAAGCAAGCAGAGTGTTATCAGATAAACACAGGGGTAATAAAAGTACGTTTTGTAAATTGCTATTGGTTAATTAAAATAATGATATTAATTACTTTCTTTAAACTTAATAAAATTCAGAACACTAAGCATATAATTTAACACTTTGTTTCCCAGTAATCTTCATATCAAGACACATTTGCCATTTTCTGACTTGACCATAATGTAACTTGGGGGCATCTCATTTATAAAAATATTTGTAGGATACTTGGATAGTAGAAAGATGAGGAGTGGGACTTCTGAGAAAAATATACTTGCCCAGCAAAAGTAAAATGGAAAACAGTTGATGTATGTTTGTTTGTGTTTGAACACATGTAAGGTAATAATCTCATCCCTAAAGTCAGAGGTATATTAAGTGCCAACATGTTCTCTAAACAGGTCCCAGTAAGATATCATCACAGAGAAATGCCACCTAGTAAGTAGCAAGTTAAGCTTAGCTAATAAACCTTTGCAAATTCAGGAGTCCCTCTAGTAGCTTCCTGTCTCTCAGGCTACATAGGTAGCACCATTTCTTGTGGATTAGGACTGTGTGTGTGTGTGTTTATATGTAAAATTCTAACTTAAAGAACTGGTGCGAGAATCGAATTCCTACATAACTTTTGTCTAGACTCACCAGGTGTTAACACTTTGCAGCATTCACTTTACTACTCTGTATAGTGTTACTACTTTAATTTTGCTCAGTGATTTGAGAATAGGTGGCAGACATCTTGGACCTTTACTCCTAGGTACATTAGCATGTATTTCATAAAAACACAGACATCCTCTTACCTAGCTAGTCATTGTACAGTGATTAAATTTAGGAAGTTTAGCATTAGTACAATAGTATTATGTAAATACACAGTTTATATTAAAATTTTTGCTAATTGTTTCAAAGATGTCCTTTCTACTGACTTTTTATTCAAACCAAAGAGCATGCATTGCCTTTATTTACATGTTACATTGTTTTGCAACATGTCACTTCTGTTCATTAATAGAGGATATCCTTTTGACTCATCTGCTGATTTCTAGAAAATCAAATTGCCCAGGTAAGAGGACCTTTTCCATTTTTTATTTTGAAAACTCTGGCTGAGTTTCAGTGTCTGGACTCAGCAAATAGTGCAGCAAGGCTTGGTAAGCATTAAAGTGGGTACTGAAAGCTTTCCTTTATTTCATAATCCCAATTGTTTTTCTAGAAACCATCAGTAGCTTCTAAAAGACTGACTCAATTTTTGGATCCTATTCTCATGACTAAGCAAATGTTTGGTTTGAAACCAGCGCAGTATAAATGTCTCTGTGCCTCTAACTCTGTAGCTGTGCCTGCATTGCAACACTGGGGAACCCGATCTATGTACCAAAAATGTCTAAAACCGGAACCAAGGTAGGTAAATGGTCATGCTGAGTTTTATAGCCTACCCACTTTCTTTTCACCTAATGATACATCGAAAGGAGCATGTAGAAAAAAAACCTTTGCTCCTTTGCTTGGAGGTGAGTACGATGGTCGTGAGAAGGCTGGGATTGGGAGGGGAGGTTACAAAATGCTACTCTATTTTCTGCGCTAACAGAATCACCTAACAGTTTGTTAAGGGGTTACCTTTATGTTGAGTACCGTACAAGTCTATAACAAGTAAG
Source organism: Micronycteris hirsuta (assembly GCA_004026765.1). Taxonomy (NCBI): domain Eukaryota; kingdom Metazoa; phylum Chordata; class Mammalia; order Chiroptera; family Phyllostomidae; genus Micronycteris; species Micronycteris hirsuta. The sequence goes on along the minus strand of PVJI01004730.1, from coordinate 20,129 downwards.
TATCATGATTTCTGTCTTCCAGTAAAGGCATATTCTGTGAACTTCCACAGGAACAGGACATGCAGACCAGAAGATTATGTGAAGTAGAAAGCTTTCAGTATTTGATGAAAATTTTGTTTTATAAAGTTTAGCCTCAACCATTTATATTTTAAAAGGACAAGGTGGATGGACCAATCAAGTGAATTAGGTCCTACATATCCTCTTTATTCAAGCAGTTACTTTTACCCTTTGCCCCAAATAAAGTGCTTATTAAGTTAGGAAAATGGCCTTAAGTATTTGATTCATAACTGTTGCACTGGATATTGATGCCTCAAGCAGAGCTTCGGGAATGAGGGAATATACCCCATTCTCTTTTCAGCTCTTTCACTGACCACTAAGGCAAAGCCATTGGTGCCTGGTTTTCCCCCCTGAATTTTTACTTCACAAAGTTTCAAATGTATTAAATCTTTTTTTAAAACTCTCTCCTGAGAGTATATTTACTGGTTGTTTTGTTTTGTTTTTTAAAGATTTTATTTATTTTTAGAGAGGGGAAGGGAGGGAGACAGAGAGGGAGAGAAACAGCAATGTATGGTTGCCTCTCACATGGCCCTCACTGGGGACCTGGCCCGCAACCCAGGCATGTGCCCTGACGGGGAATCAAACCGGGACCCTTTGGTTCCCAGTCCGTGCTCAATCCACTGAGCTACGCCAGGCAGGGCTGTTTGTTATTTTTTAAGAAAGAGAGGAGGGGGAGAGAGAAACATTGATGGGTTATCTTCTGTCGGCACCCGACAAGGGGACTAAACCCTCAATCTAGGTATGTGCCCTGACTAGGAATTGAACCTGCAACCTTTCCGTGTGTGGGATGGCACTCAACCAAGCAAGCCACACCAGGCAGGGCTAAACCTATTGAATCTTAAAAGAATGAGAAAGAGATAGTGAATGAATACTTGTATATCCTTCACTCACCAGTATATTCTCTAATTATTAACATTTTGCCCTATTTTGTCTCTGGCTCTTTACTAAACCATTTGAAAATACTGATCTTAAAACCTTCACCTTAAATGTTTACAAGGGCATTCCCCTGTATAAACATAATATCATTATCTTGTCCCCCAAATTTATCACAAATATAATACCTAATATTCAGACTGTATTCAAATTTCCCCCATTACTCCCCAAAATTTGCTCCTGGCTGGCTTTCCCCCTGATGTAGGACGGAATGAAGGATTGGTCGTGCATCGCATTGGGTGGTTGTGTTCCTTTAGCCTCTTTTTTTTCCTTTAGCCTCCTTTATATAGAACACAGACATCCTCTTACCTAGCTAGTCTTTTACCTCTACCTCTTTACCTTTGCTGTTATTTCTTGAGACATCGACATTTTTCAAAGTCCAGACCAGGTGTCTTGTAGAAAGTCCTGAAATCTAGATTTATCTGATTGTTTCCACGTGGTTAGATTTCAACTAACCATCAATGTCAAGAGAGCTACGTAGGCAATGCCAAGTGCTTCCCATGGCGTCATTTTAGGGAACACCTGTTCGTGTGTTCAAGAATTGGTTAGTGCCTGATTTTTTTTTCTGTTTAGAAAATAGGACTAGTAATCATACTTGTCATTCATAAAGTTTGGGGAGAAAAATAAGACAGTGTCTTTAGTGCTCTGAGGTTCTTGAAAATATGGATGTCACTGCACGTCTCACTAAAAAGAATTTTAATTCCTTAGGGGGATAGCCATGTGCCTTGAGGGAAGGCTGTTACAGAACCATGGCAGATGAAAACATCCCTGCTTTCAGAGCTTTCCAGAGTAGTGATGGCGTTGCTCTTTTTTGTTCTTGTAACTGGGCTTTTTACTTAAGGTAAATAAATAACTCTTGTTTGCTAGACAAAAGAAGGTAGTATCTCTCATTCCTATTACCTCTCCCTTTCCTGCTATCATGCTAGCAGTTTAATCAGGGGAGTCTCTGCTTGGCAAAAAGGAATATCACATTTGTTTTTATTACCTCTGGAGTACTTGAGACAATTTTCTTTCTGCTGTATTGGATTAGTAGGCTACTTTACAAAAAAATAAACTTGAAAGGAATTTTGAAATAATTTCTAGGTAAATGCACATTTCTTAGCTTTCTCTTGTAGAATTTTAATTATTTATTTTGCCTAAGTCAAAACATTCTCTCAGCTGACCACAGAATAGATTTCATGGTCCTTCTACAAATGAAAAGGTGCAACATTCTGTGGGTCCCGAAATTGGGAAGGTCTCCCACCAAAAGGAGAGCTTGGCCCTGGAGCTCAGTAATGGTTCCAGGACAACATTGGTGCTTTGTTTCAATCTTGGGAAGACTGGCTGCTCTGCTGGAGGGTGGACAGCAAGGTGACTGTGTCAGACATGTGTATATTTTTACTTCTCAGATATTAATGTCAGGCAACTGTGCAGGGGGCAGTAAGTGTGAGACTCAGTGAAGGAAAATAGACAATACTAATTTAGTTTCCCATAGCATACCCCTTGCAAAGTCGTGTGTGTGTGTGTGTGTGTGAGAGAGAGAGAGAGAGAGAGAGCGAGCGAGAGAGAGAGAGAGAAAGAGAGAGAGATGGCCAAAAACCAAAGGTAAATTGAATTAAGGACTTTGGGTCTATCTATTCATAGAAAAGTTACCTTAATTTTCCTAAAGATCTTTCCACAGGTTTTGGGAAAAGCCTCTCAGACTCTGGACCAGTCTTGTTCCATTTTTTAGGAGAGTAAATGCTGTATATCGAACAGAGATAGCCGGGCAGGTAGGAAACAGCAAAGGGGGAGATAAAGTAAAATAAAATGAAAAACAGATTACTAAGCAGGAATTGGCACTGCAGTCTACTCTCCTGCAACTAACTGGTAACCAGCTAGTGACCTTAGGCAAGTTATTTTACTTCTTTCTCTATAACAACTATATAGCAAAAGCTTACTGGCAATTTCGAGCCACTTTTTAAACTAAGTGCTTTATTGACATTACTCCATTGGACCCTCAGAATAGGCCCGTGCAGTAGGTATTGTTCTCCAGTTTTACAGATGAAGAGGCTGAGCTTCAGGGAATGGCCTGTCCAAGGTCACCAAGCCAGTAAGGAGCGCTGCTGCAACTTTATCTGTAAAATGAGGCTCCGTGCATCGAAATACGTGCTGCACTAAAATGAGAAAGGGGACTGGAAGAGAGATTTGGGAAGGGGAGGAAGAAGCTGAAGTAGATGATTTTAGGGGTGGGAATGAGTAAGGAAGCTTTGTAGGGAACAGGAAACAAGAGTTGAACGAAATGGAGAAGGTGAGGAGGGGAGACTAAGATAGAAGGAAATAATTATTAGTGGGGAACTATACAGAAAGAACCGTGTGGGGTGGAAGGGAATGCAGTTTTATGTCCCATTTGCGAGTCCTTTTTCGTTTCTTCCTCTCCTTTATTCTCCACATCTAATTAGTCACCAAATCCTAATTTCTTTGGACTGTTTCCTCATCATCCTTCACATTGCAGTTGACCTTCCTTTGGCCCTCGCCACTCACCGTGCCCACAGCAACCGTGTGTTTCCAGGTGCATCTCCCAACTGACCACCAAGGGATTCCAGCATCGCTCCTGTGTCTTTTCTGGCTTGATTCCCTGATACTTCACAAATACTCAATATGTACCAGGTTTAATGAAGTACTGGTCCCCATAATGACCTTTCACTCCTTTATTCCTTTGAACAGGTCATCCTTTTTCCCTGCCTCTGGAAAACCCCTACCTATCCTTCAAGCCACACCTCAAAGATCTCCATACTGCGTGGCTCTGTTCTCCCAAGGCTCTCCTTTTAAGCCGATGAAGCAAATTAGCCACAAGGTGGCGGCATAACACCAAGGAATTAACTTCTCGAATCAATGACACCTGTGATTTCAGTTCTAAATTTATCTTGGATCAGACAATTGTAGAAGGGACAAACTCTAGTCCATTTGATCCAGTGGTTGTCAGACGTTGTTTCACGAAGCCCTAGGAGTTTCTGGGAATTCTATCTCCTGTTTCAACCAGAAAAGCTTTGAGTTTTACTTTACAGACAGGGCTTCCAGTGTAGTCTATTCCTTTCATTTGACAAACGGGAAATTGGAGCCCAGAGAGATGGTTTGACTGAGGTGTAGAGCTGATTATGGAGATGCAGCCGTAGAGCCCAGCTTTATTATTTCTGTTTTCTCAGGGCTACATATTTCCAGGACCATCACAGATCTCAGAGGCGTAGCCCAGTATTCTGTTAGAAACTTCGTAAGAGTTTGAAAGAAAGAACATCTTGCCTTGTCATTTTGTTACTTTGCAACAATTCTTTTGGCATATTGTCATGTGTGTATGCTCTGCATCCACCTAAAATAAGCTCTCTAAAACTAAGGTCTACATTGTTTTTTTCCTACATCTCTTCCACATCCCCTAGAATGAATGTCTGCATTTGCACTCACATGTATCAAGGGTCTGCCAATGCTAGGCACAGGAATTCTCGGCTTAAATGAGGTTTGGTCCTTTGCCCTTGGACACAGTATATTAGGAGTCTGGTGGGAGAGACAGACATATTAGTAGATAGTTTATTATATGAAGCAATGAGCTTGAGTCTGAAATTGCTGGTTTGTATTAGAGCACTTTTTGTTTTGTTTCACTTTAAGCGTTCAGAAAGTACTCCTTGCTATTTTTGACAACAAAAGCTGTCTGCCAGAAGGCAAATGCTGTAAGGCGAAGGAGAGCAAAATAGAGGAGGGAGGATTTTCTAAAGTGGGGAATATGTTCTTAATTTTTATTTTATGTATGAATAACGCCACCCAACTCCTCAGTTCTCTTTGCTTGCCCTGTGCTTCAGATTACTTTCTATGAAGACAAAAATTTTCAAGGCCGCCACTATGACTGTGATTGCGACTGTGCAGATTTCCACATGTACCTGAATCGCTGCAACTCCATTAGAGTGGAAGGAGGCACCTGGGCTGTGTATGAGAGGCCCAACTTTGCTGGGTACATGTACGTCTTACCCCGGGGTGAGTACCCTGAATACCAGCATTGGATGGGCCTCAGTGACCGCCTGGGCTCCTGCAGAACTGTTCATCTGGTGAGTGGGGTATGCTCTCGCTCTCCCTTCCCCCCACCTTTTTTCCTTTTCTATGAAAGAGTTTTTTGAGCTTTTCCTACTTCTTAATGGGGAGCTGTCTTTTTCTGGCTGTGAACGCTTAAATAAAATCTTAGGTCAGCTCATTATAAGACTAACTACATTAATTATTACCTCTTGAGGATTTTAAGGAGTTAAGTTTTTCTTATTGAAAGTCAGCTATTCCAGTCAGTGCACAGTGGGGATGGGAGTTCAGACCATCTAGATTTCAAGATGGCAGGTTCTGAATTGTACTGTTCTCTGAGTTTGTGACCTGCTGGTGATTTCCATAATGCTTGCTGTTCCTTTCCTCCTGTGTTTCCTCAGTCTAGCGGAGGCCAGTATAAGATTCAGATCTTTGAGAAAGGGGATTTTAATGGTCAGATGCATGAAACCACTGAAGACTGTCCTTCCATCATGGAGCAGTTTCACCTGCGGGAGGTCCACTCCTGCAAGGTGCTGGAGGGTGCCTGGATCTTCTACGAGCTGCCCAGCTACCGTGGCAGGCAGTACCTCCTGGATAAGAAGGAGTACCGGAAGCCCCTCGACTGGGGTGCGACCTCCCCAGCTGTCCAGTCTTTCCGCCGTATTGTGGAGTGATGACGTGGACGGGGCCACAAGCTTCTTCCTGGGGTCAAATCCTGGCTGGCCTTGTCATCCAAACAAGCAGCATAAATAAAACAACTGGCATGCATTCCACTGTTGACTGTGATGCCTCTCCTTAAACACTTTTAGAGATCAGTAAAATAGTACCCACCCGAGTGTGCTAACTCAGCCTTCAGGTTACCAACCTGTATCTCTGTGCCAAACAAAATGGGACCGCATTAAAAACTTAGAAAATCATATTGTCGTGTATTCTTTCTTATTGCTTAAGTTTGTATTAATTCACAGGTACAATAATAATAATAGCTGCCATTTATTGATTGCTTTCATTATCCCATTTTCTCTTCACAATATCCTATGAGATAAGTGATTTATCTGCATTTTACAGATAAGGAAACTGGAGCATAGAGGAATTAAAAACTTGCCGAAGTTCACCAGCTGGCGAATGAAGGGCCCAGGGTATTTCTGTTTCCAAGGCCCTGTTATTCATTCACACGTATTGTCTGGGGATCTGTGCGCTGTAAGTGCCCAAGCCTGAGACAAGACCTATCAGGATGGCCAGTGAATGCAGGGCTATTACTTGAAAATAATAATGCCATAAGTCCCTTGAAGTCCTTAAGATCCAGAGATTTCTGTGCCAGGTATTTCTCAACCCCTAAGTTCAGAGAGGACATGTTAAATAATTTGTCCCTATTTTAATAGTTGAAGTGGAGTTTACTTACTTTGAGATTTTATTTATTTAATCTTGAAGGAAATAGGGCATCACTAGGAATATCTAGTGAGTATCCTAGAGAAGCAGAGGAGAGGCTGGACACACCTGTCTTTAAAAAGAGGGCAAAGCCCACGTCTTCTCAGAGTTTTTCCCGGAAAGGACAAAGTGGAGCCACGGAGGACCCTCCCTCTGTGTGTACGTCAGTCTTTGCTCCAGTCTGTAGTGCACGCTCTCCCCTGGATGCTTTTATTCACATTGTTAACTTCTCCTGTGTTGTGTTGTTTGTTGCTGTTACTGTTTTTGTTTTGAGTGAAGGACTTTCAGAAATTTGAGTGGAAGTGAGGGAGGAAGACATCACAAACTGAGGAGGAGGAATGGGAGGCCATTTGCTGAGTGACAACGAGCCCTGGACCTTGTCACCCTACCATGAAGTTAATTTTCCTTATCTCCAAAATGAGGGAGTTGAACCAAATGCTCACTCAGGTCCCATCGAACATGAACATCCTAATTCCCTGAAGCCCAGGAGGATGCTGAAAGACTAGCTGATGTTCAAAGACTACTAGCACTTATCTTTAGAGGCACAGTTTCTGGGAATGACCTCAGAGTTCCTGTCTCTTCTTTTCTGCAGAGGAAACTGAGGCTGTGCGGTAACAGAGCGAGTTACTGCCCGTCTCTCCTCTCAGATCAACTGCTGCCGTGTTCCAGTCCTTCACGAGCCCTGGTCACAGTCTGTTCAAAGCGACCAGAAAAGCAGTTCTGGCAGCAGGATAGGAAAACAACTGTCAGGATGACTAGCCACAGTCTCGGAGAAGTAGAAGATGACTTTTGACAGATAAAACAACTATTATTTTGGAATGTTTTATGACTCTTGGTTCATGCCCGGATCCAGAAAGGGTTTGCCACCATTCTCCGCAGCTGTGAACATATCAATCAACTCGCACTTAAAAGTAATTGATATTAGAGGTCAAAAACACTTACGTCCTTGTCTATCTATCAGTCTCAGTTCTGGTAGAACATTCTGCTGTTAGAGCCAGAAGCTGGTGTCCCACCTGTCAAGCACACCCAGAAAAGCACCTGGGTTGTTATTTGGACGTATTATCTGCTTTATATGTTTTTGCTGTTCTAAATTGGGGGGGGGGGGTCCAGAAAATAGGGCAATGGCATACTTAGACCATTTTAGTCCTCTTTCCATCTTGAACATTCCTCCGAGACAAGTCTTTGAATATTTCCAAATATAGAGCCCACTTCCTCAAAATGTAACATCAGGGGCTCCTATTTAAAGCCTCTACAGTAGTGGAATCTAAAAAAAAAAAAAACCAAGCAAATAAATAAAACCCACAGATACAGAGAACAGCTGATTATCACCAAAGAGGAGAGGGTAGGGGGCTGAGATGGAAGAATGGGGGTTAAATGTGACCAGGTGTCCTTTATTCCTTTATTCAAGGAAAATAAAATTTAAAAATAAAAAGGAAAGCCTCCAGGGTAGGGTTGCCAGGTTGAATACAGGACAGTATCGGTAAACCCCAAGTCAGATACAAATATAAACACGGTGTTAAGTATATCCCAAGTTTGGGATGGGACATACTTACACTAAAACATTACTTGTCATTTGTCTGAAGTACAAATTTAATTTCATCCCGTATTTTTATTTGCTAAGTCTGTCAACCCTATACTTCAAGGGCAAGGCAAGGGAGTGGCACGGGGCTCACAGCTCCAGGGTGGTAGAAGCTGCGGGAACTGGAGACACGTGCTCCACACAAGGGCATTTAAACGTCATTCTTTCAAAAGCACCGTGAGCCCGCAAAAGGCGTCTGCAGCTGGATTTGTTCCTTGCACCCTCGGGCCCTGATCTTGACTTGCTGGAGAGCTCTGAACATCAGAAAATGTTTCTTTGATCGAGTCAAAATCTCCCTGTAAGTTTCCGCCTCTCTTCTAGTTCTGCCTTTCATCTATTCTTCATTCCCGAGAGAGCCCCTCGTGTATTTAAAAGATGCCTCCTGTTTGCCTCCACGCTCTCACTTCCAGGCTAAAAGACTCCTGTGTGTCCACTGTTTCTCTGTCGATGTGGTTGGCTCCCAGATTTCACCGTCCTGGTGCCTCCCTTCTGTGCTGACTGCAGGCTACCTTTTCCCCACTGTTCTAGCAATAGTCTGACCAGAGCAGACTGCATCTGGAGGACTGTGTGCAGTTCTTCCAGCCTCCTTGCTTAGACATACACCCTTCCTGACTAAGCTCAGCTCTCCTTGCACCTTCCCACCAGCCCTGACATGGGCCTGGCTCTTTGCTAGGAACTGGCATTCCAGTCGAAGGAGAAAATGTCCTTTCCTTCCAAAGAGTTAGAGAGAGATGGATCCAAATCCTGCCACTCCCGCATGTTAACTCTGAGTCACACAATCTTAGGTATGTAACCTCGGTGTCCTTATCTGTGGGCATTGAAGTGGATAATGCATGAAAAATACATAGCACGTAGGGTCAATTCTTATTATTTGCAGCAGTTACATTCTATAACGTTGACTAGTGAACACTGAACTATTCCCGGAGGAAATAGGGGGTCCAGTGCCTGTGAGCCTCTGGTCACATTTTTGACAATCAATACATAACCTTTTTTTATTTTTAACTTCCAAGCTATTTATTTATTGAAGCCTAGCGACTAGTTAAGAATATTATTTAGGAACTAGGAATAAAAGGATGAATAAAATATTATTTCTACCACGTTACATGTCCCTGTAACAATGAAATCCAATTCTAGCTAAAACCACATAGGTTATACATAACCTTTAATACATGTTCTATTTAAAAACACTTTACTATATATTGTTGATTCCTTAACATTGAATTCACGGCCACTCATGTCTGGATGAAACTTACCTAACACACACGTATTTTCTCCGTAAGGCACAATGCAGCCTTCTTGTGCTAAGGACGCTACACAGCACCTCAGCACTACGTTTGAGGGTCTTTCCATACAGCAAAATCTCCAACCAAAGGAAAACAATGCAAAGCACATAACACTAAATAGACTGAAAACCAAAAAACAAACAAACACAAAGCTTGTTTACGGTAGGAGAGCTAAAATCGGAAGGCAGAGCATTTGCTTGACCTCAGCTGGGAATGTCTGCATTGGGAGACGGGTTTTTTTGCTGCTCTGCTCATGTTTGTAAATGACCTCGAAAGCACCATGAGCAGTGATTTGGGAATTACAAACACATTTTAGTGAGCGGGTGAATTCACAAGTATAAAACCTGTGAATAATGAGGATCAACTGTACTTTTTACCACCATGGTTAACATGTTAATACCATTTCCTAGTATTTAAGTATCTGTTACCAAGTTGTTCGGTTTTTTGTTTCGTTTACTTGTTTACCTTTTTTATACCTCTCTATTCCCTAGTTGTTTCCAGGAAAGCATCTCTGCATTTTTGGCAGATGCCTCCTCCTAGTTGTGCAGAAATACGTGAGAATCATCCAGGCCGCCCCACTGCCTTCATGACAGCCACATTGTCAGCGGAGCCCGGCCGCAGCTCTCCCGTTCGCCTGTCTCCAGGCCTCGCTACCACCAGTTTCCAAGGTCAGCAGGGTTGCGCCTGGTGTTCACACAACCACTCCTTGTTTTCTAACTTCTACCTTGTCTCTCTTCTTTGGGACTATCAGGGGACAGAGGGCAGTGGATCACCAAGATCTCCTCCCAGCCCTCGCGCTTGACCAGCCTTTGGCACTCACGGGAAAGCGGGATTCCTGTTGGTGTGATTTCAAAGCATGGGAAACCTCTGTGCCCACAGACACCTCCTACCTCTGCCTCTTCACTCGGGCCTCACACTCCACACTCAGGGAATTTTAGGCCTGCAGGGGCCGAGAGGGGGGGTTCCCCCATACCATCACAACTCCGTGAGATGGGGCTCACTAACCCCACTTCACAGACAGGAGCCAGGGCTCCCGGAGGCTAAACAAGTTGCGCAAGGTCACTGGTCCCAAACCTCTTGCTCTTTCCACTGCTCCAGGCCGCTTCCGCTTCTCAACCTTCGCAGGGCAGAACCGAGGTGCCTTGTCAGTCGCGGCATGAGCTGTTCCTTTTCAAAGAGCTGTACTGAGATATAACCCACACACCACACAATTCACCTGTTTAATACAACTCGATGGTTTTTAGTATGTCCACAGACGTGTGCAGCCATCACCTCAGCCAACTTCAGACATTTTCATCGCCTCAAAAAGAAACCCTGCATCCTTCAGGGGTCTGCCTTATCTCCCACCCCGCGCCACCCCCACCCACAGTAATCATCGGTCTACTTTCTGTATCTGCACAGTTGCTTGTTTTTGACAATCCATGTAAATAAAATAACATATTACATGTTTTTTTGTGATGGAGTTCTTCCACTTAGAAAAATGTTCTCAAGATCCATTCCTTTTGAAGCACGTATCCCTGCCTCACTCCTTCTCATGGCCAAGTAACGTGCCATTGTGTGGATATTCCCATTTTGTTTATCCACTCGTCAGTTGATGGACATTTGAGTTTTTCCCGTCTTTTGACTATTATGAATAATATTTCTGTGAACAAGGTTTTATGTGGACAAATGGTTTCATTTCTCTTGAGTATATACTTAGGAGTGCAATTGCTGGCAATGAAAGCTACTTCTCCTTAAATGCATGTGGGTCCTTAAAGCCACACAGACCTAGGTTCAATTTTAACTCTCTTACTTTCTAGTTGTAAGATTTCAGGCAAATACACCTCTCTTAGTCTGAGCCTTCTCATACGTAAAATAGAGATAATTATACCCACTTCTCAGTGGTTTGTCGGCAGTAGACGAAATAATAAGGGAAGATTCTTGGCCCGGTGAACTGCCCAAAGGAGCAGATACTCAATTAAGGCAGCTACTCTAAAATCTCCTAAGTGTGGTATCCCTGCAGGAAGGGGCATAGAGCAGCTAGCTGTGCTGCAAAGGTTGGAAATCAGTGGGCTGGTGGTCTCTCCAGGCCTCCCTGCTTTAATGATCAGTAACTGAGGTGTCTGTAAATGACGTCTGAGACGCTGTCTGTCTGGTGAGCAGGTGGAGCGGTGGGGAGTGGAGGCGAGGCAGTTGTAGCGGCTACGGGAGAGCCAGGGAGCTACGTGCAGCTGAGGGGAGTAGCAATGGCACAGAAAGGGGAAGTCAATCTCTCTCACTTCGCTTCTGCCAGGCCTGTGCTGCCCCCTTGGTCTTCTCTCTGCTGAATGATCTCATTTCCTTTCACTTTAGTGAAAATGGTTTTCCATTTCCCCAGCACCAGTGTGGCCCTTTGTGAGTCAGAAATCAAAGAGCTCAAAACCCTGGTTAAATGATTCCGGAATTGATTAGCTCTGGGGAAAATCTTGCCAGCCATTTGCCCCTTGGGAGCACAGCGGGCAGAGATTTGTTCCCATTGTTCGCGCCCCACCTCCCTGAACAGGCCACATTAGCCTGCCCGCTGAACCGTGCAGCCGGACAGCGGAGGGCCTGCTGCAGTGCTGACCTCCGCGATTTCTCAGTGCGCTGGAGGGTTTGCGCCCACTCACCTTACCCCGCGTGACCGACTAGGCTAGCACCCGGATCCAGTGCTCAGAACCGAAAGAGAAATCTTCAGACTGTGTTCCTGTGAGTAGGAGTGGGAAGGAGGCTGCCTGCAAGTTGGTTGTAGACTAGAAATAAAAAGTGTCCCCATCGCTAACAAAGCTCTTGGGGCTCGCCCTGCAGGTCAGGGCCAGCCACGGTTCTCAGGGAGTCACGCCTTCATGCCACGCTGGTTGTGTCGTAGCTCCTTAGTCGCAGCTCACGTTTGTCGGTACTGTTTCACAGTTCGTAAAGCTCTTCCACATACAAAACCTCGTTGGACCATCACCGTGGTTATGTGAGAACAGAAAGATGGTTCTTGTTATCCCCATTTTACATATAAATGAAGTGAGTCACTGAAAGGCTTTGTGACTTTAGGGGGTATCACACAATTCCGGACCCACAGTTAAGAACAGCTCTTTGGTGTGACAGGTGTTCATGCAAAAAGTCTTCTCCACGATATGATCATTTAAAAAAGCCATTTCTGTGACTCGTACCCCAAGTCTAAGGCATTTTGGAGTAAGCGGCTCCTCGGATTTCAAGTGGGAACCAGAGTGCTGGACTGGGGAGGAGCACGTGAGGACCTGCGAGGAGGCATCAGAAAGACAAATGGAAATGCATTTTGTTCATCTATCGTTTTGTATAATCTTCTACGCTCCTGGTTTCCAGCTGGGCCCTGCTGTGATGAAAAGACCGCTATGGCAGATCTCTCGAGCAAATGGGGGCCTGATGGCTTATTCTTCGGGTACACACCCTTATAAGCAAATCCAGTCCATGAAAAATTTCAAATTTGCAAAACAGGTAAATTAAGGGGAGAAATCATCACTTTACAGTAGCTGCCTATGGGACTCTAAAAATACACATTTAAAATTTCAACAGAAATTCAATGTTCATAGAAGATTTACTGTCAATGGGCTCTCTCTCTCTCTCCCTCCCCACCTCTGGTAAATAAACAATTGATAGAAAGGCAATTGCAGGAGAGGATCATTGGGCTGAAATGACCCCCCACACCAGGGAGGAGGGGAAAAGCCCAGCCTCTGCCCCAGGAAACCAGAGAAAAAAAGGGTCTCATTCATTTACCTCTTTACTTACTCGGGGTAAACTTTATTGCAGTGAAATTTACAAACTATAAAATTCACCCTCTTTGAAGTGTTTGGTTTGACAAATTTTGACAAACATATACAGTTGTTGAACACCAGCACAATCAAGATATAGAACATTTTCATCACCCAATCCAATTTCCTTTGTCTCTTTGGTGTTAATCCCCTCCCCTCTGCCTGCTCTGGCCACCACTGCTCTGTCTTCTCCCCATAGCTCCCCTTTTCCAGAAGGTCACACAGGTGAAATCATGCAGTAGGTAGCCTTCTCTCCCTGGCTTCTTTCACTTAGTGTAATGCTTTGAGTGCTTTTTGAGTTACTTCTTATGTGTTGTGTGTGTGTGTGTGTATATATATATATATATATATATATATATATATATATATATATATATATATATGTATTTGTAGTTTATTCTTTTTTCAAGATGGCCTAGTACTCAATTGTATGGATGTGGTACATTTTGTTTTACCATTTGCCATATGAAGGTGATTGGTTTTTTCCTTGAAGTTTTGCTTTGTTCGTAGTTGCTTCAAATCACCCGAAGTGAGGATTTAGCCAGAGAAGTTTCCACGGGAGAACTACGGTCTTTCTCTGCTCTCTACATGGGTGATATAGTTTGGGGAGGTGCTTAGAACTTCCTGGAAATCCTGAGTTGGTGAAATAACATGCAGGGAGGGGACCCACCTGCCTGCCCTGGCTTTCTGGGGCCCTTGGTTGTGTCAGTCCCTTTCCTGGGTCCAGAGGGCCTAGTCACAGCCATGGTCCTGGGCCCAGGTCCAGCCTGTGATCCATCCTGCACCAGCAGATCTGAGCTGCCTCTCGGGCCCACAGGAGCAGGGCTGAGCCAAGGGAGATGCAAGGAATGGGTTGGGAGGCCCTGGCTGGGAATGCAGACCAGTTGTGAGAACAGCTGAGTTTAAAATTTCTAAATGTTTAGACATCTGGTATAGGGGCCTCCATTTCCACACTTGCTTCACACCTGCAAGTGTTGTGAGGGCCTGCTCCTGGCTGTAACTGGGGAGGCACCTGGGAGCTGCATCCTACACTCCCATAAGCAGAGACTGCACGGGCACCAGTAGCCCTCTCTCTTTATTCCTTCCGAGGAATAAAGTCAAGTCTGTGCCTAAAGGGACTTCCTCTGCTCCAAGAGTGTAGCTTCTGTGCTGGGAGAATGTCACCTCATTATTCCATCTGGTCCCCTGACTGACAGCAGCTGTCAGGCCAGGAGAAAACAGTCTGTGCTTGGCAGTCCTTCTAGTGCCCCCAGTCCATCCCTCACCCACGCCCCACAGCAGTTGTGTCCCCCCCCCCCCCCGGGCACCCCCCCCACACACACACCACACTGGTCTACAGACACCTCCCCCTCCTACTTAGTGGGAAAAACACAGACTGAGACAGAGGGCCAGCATGTTCTCAGCCTCCGCCCTCCCCCCGAACATTTCTTTCTGTCTCTAAAATATCAAGTCTCCCTGACATTTTGTTCTTTTTCCTCTTCCCAGTAGACTCATCGATGGATTTGACTTCTCCCTCCCCATATATATGACTCCCGAGTCATGTCCCAGAGCCACTCTCTCCTGAGCTTCAAACCCAGTCGTCGTTGTCTTCATCCTCCCTTCTTCCATATCCGCTTGGTTACAAACCCTGTCCCATCTATGCTCCAAGCATGTCTAAGCCTTCACTTCTGCTCCACATCCCTGCCTGTTCTCTGCTTGTGTGCTCCATGCATCCTCACCCCAGGCCTCCCAGCCTTCTCTTAGTCCTCACCCAACAAGCCTTACTGCTTCAAAGTATTCTCTTTAAAACACAGTTGCGATTGTGTCACTTCTTAATTTAAATGCTTCTAATTAATCTTTCAGGTTCTGAGTGTCTTCTGAACAAAATCCAGACATCCCCGACTGTGACACGTGTCCCGCGTGATACAGTACACTGGGCCAAGGGCCTCTGTGGGCAATCGTGCAGTGCGTGCGCAGAGCCGTCACGCCAAGGGCAGGTGCCCACATGCAGCCGGGAAGAGGGCCTGGGGACGCTCCGGGCCTGAGAGGGCGCCGTCCTTCTGGCGGGCACAAAGCCTCACCTCTTTCTACGCCCCCGGCTCCTTCACCCCCACCCCCAATCGACTGCACTGCTAGTGAATCACTGGTAATCTTTTAAAGGTGTGCGGTTTCCTGTCTGGAATGACCCCGCTTATCCTTTTGTATAGCAATTTTCTCATCCTTTGTAACAACTCAGGTGTCTTCTGTTGGGGGAGGGTCTTCTCTGACCAATATGGCCACGCATCTCTCTCACGCTCCTGTGACACTCGCCCTCACCTCTATCACAGTCCTTAGTACCTGAGTTGTCACTGTCTCTCCGTGTTTCTCATCCTCTTTAGACTGTGAACTCCTTGAGGTCAAGGAATGTGTCTTGTCCATATGTCACCAGAAGATGTTTGTGGTTACATGCCTATCTGTTGCACACCTACTATGTGTCAAGTACACTGTGTTCTGTTGCCAGTAATGGTGGGCTAGAAATCAAGAGAAAGATTTCTCCTGAAGATCTCAACTCAAGCATAACTTGTCAAGGATCACAGCAGAGGTCCTCGAAGTCATCTCAGGGAGATGAAAACCTCCCCATCCTCCATGTTCTACTGAACTCTGATTGAAAGCAAGAAGTTCCTTATGTGTGGGCACAAATTATCCAAGAAAAGTCAGGTCCTGGGGACAAATGTTCGGTGAGTAGGTGAATAAGTCTTCATGCTGCCCTTGGAAGAGAAAGCCTGGGCTGGTGCCTTCAGATTTCACAGTCCCAAGTGCAGGGGCAAGTAGGCAGCATGCCTGCAGCGGCGGATCCACCGTTGACAGCTGTCAGACACGTGAGTTCTATAACTCCCCCCTTTCTTTTTAAAACTTTTTTTATTTTTCAGTTACAGTTGGCATACAATATTATATTAGTGTCAGGTGTACAACGTAGGGATTAGACATTTACGTAACTTACAAAGTAATCACCCCAGTAAGTCTGGTGCACACCTGTCCCCACACACAGTTATTACGATATTACTGACTGTGTTTCCTGTGCTGTGCTTTACATCCCCGTGACTATTCTTATAACCGGCAATTTGTACTTCTCAGTCCCTTCGCCTTTTTCACCCATCCCTCTACCTCCCCTCCCGTTTGATGACCATCAGTTTGTTCTCTCTCTATATAAGTTAGTTTCTGCTTTGTTGGTCTGTTTATTTTGTTTTTTAAATTCCACATATAAATGTAATCCTATGGTATTTGTCTTTCTCTGTCTGACTTATTTCCCTTGGCGTAACACCCTCTGGGTCCATTCATGTTGTCACAAGTGGCAACGTTCTTTCTTTACATTCTTTTTCATGGCCAAGATCTCTGGCATATATGTACCACATCTTCATTATCCAATTGTCTGTCCGTGGACACAGGTTTCCTGCATATCTTGGCCATTGTGCTTTCGGATAATCTTCTGATTCTAACTCGGCTTCCAAGTAACATGACCGGGCTCAAGGGCTCTGGTTCCTCTTGTAGTTATTTTTCATTGTAAATAACCAGCGTGGGTGGGCCCATCTTCATGGTGCTGACCCAGCTGGGTTCTGTGCGTACGAATCTGAAAGCCAAATCTTGGACCTGGACAACTTTACCAAAGGAATGAAAACTGTTCTGTGAAAAATCTTGAGACACAGACAGCACTCCCAGGAGGGGACACATCCATGGAAGTATGCAGCTACAAATGAGAACTTCTTTTATTTAGGCAGCCTAGTGTAATGGTTATCATGCAGGCTCTTGGGTCCGATAACAGAGGTTCAAATCTTGGTGAGGTATTTAATCTTTCTGTGGCTCAATGTCCTCATGTCCTCACCTACTAAATGGGAACAGTAAAATGGCCTACCTAACTGTCATCATTTCCTCCACATCTTAAGCCCTGTCAATCCTTGCAGTAGTCCTCAGACAGAAATGCAGAGAAGTAATAGCTGAGGAACCTAAAGCTCAGAGAGGTGAAGTAACCAGCCCAGGATCACAGAGCCACAAGTGACAGTGCCCAAATTTAAATCCAGCCAGTCCATCCTCTTTCCACTTTACCCGATACCTTACCGTGCAAGAGAAGGGTCATGGGCCCCCACCCACGCTTGTTCCCGCTGCTGCTAAAAACTCAGCACTAACCTGCAGATGCTGCTGCATTGCCCACAAGCAAAGGGAAGCCTCCCCCCACCCCTCCTTGAGCAGCCAGACAGAGCTGGGTTCCTCAGATGTTTCCGTTACTTCAGGGGGGTTGATACACTCATGGACTGGCTTGTTTCTGGTGGACTGAGTTTTTGATTTTTTTTCTGCCCTTGTGTAAACACTGGCATAGACTTCCTTGTTTCTAAACGAAATGGTTGATATTTCAATAAATTTAAATGTGATAAAAATCACCTAAAGCGATGATAGCACGAGGTGTGACCCCCTGGGCAGCCTGGCGTTTCTGTTTCCGATGGGAATGTTCAGGGCCCTCTAGGAGTGGTGTCATTGCGATTAGACATCGTAACTGTAGAAACTTAGACGTGTGAAGTTCAGCATAAGAATAAACGCAAATATCCCACCAGCACCGGCTGTGGACATAAGTTCCTGCTGGCTTCCTTCTAGCAAATGAAGCTCTAATCTCCTCACAAGGAACACGAAGAGATTTCCTAGGATCACAGACTATTTGAGCTGCTGGGAACAGGAGACCAGCTAGTCCATTGCTCTGCCTAGCAGATGAGATAACTCCGGGCCGGAGAGAACACATGACTGGTCCCTGGTCCCAGAAGTTCACAGGGACAAAGTCAGAAGCAGGATCTGAGTCTTTTTCTTCCCACAACTTGCTGCCTTTCTGTGCCCATCTCTGAGCTCCAGTCTTCCCCTTTAAAACGGTGTCTTAACTTGTTTGGGCTGTTCTAACCAATGACCATAGACTGGGAGGCTTAAACAACAGACATTTCTTTCTCAGAGTTCTCTGAAGGCTGGGAAGTCCAAGATCAAGGTGCTACAGATGCAGGGTCTGCTGCGAGCTGGGCTCTGGTTTGCAGATGACCTTCCTCTCACACAGCAGGGAGCAGAGAAAGAAGAAAGCTTTGATCCTCTTCAGGAGGCCTCCACCTTCACACCTAATTACATCTCCAAAAGCCCCACCTCCAAATGCCGTGACATTGAGGATTAGGCTTCAACATATACATTTTGGGGGTCACAGACATCCAGTTCATAGCAAAAGGGAATTAAAAATAAGTCCTAGGTTTCAGGGTTGTGAGGATTAAATGGGATAATTTATGTGAGTTGCTTTATAAACTGCAGGTATCATGCAACTAGAGGGAGCAGGAGAGTGGAAAGAACATGCGTTTTAGAGACAGGCCTAGTGAAAATCCTCGCTTCCCATTTGCTTATCTAAGCCCCAACTTCTCTAAAATGTGATGATCTCATCTCAACTCATCCCATAAAGTTGTTATGGGATTTAAATGAGATATATTATGTAAAATTCTAATTCTCTGTCAAAAACAGAGAATTGAGTAGTTCCCCCTGCCCCACCCTTATCGCTTTGCATAGTTTTGGTTACCCGCAGTCAACCACAGTCTAAAAATATTAAATGGAAATTTCCAGAAATAAACAATTCATACGTTTTCAATAGCGCACCATTCTGAGTAGTGAGATGAGCCCTTGTGCCATCCTGCTCTGTCTCACCCAGGGCGTGAACCCTCCCTTTGTCCGGCACGCACGGCCGCGCTACTCACGCTCAGTTACTTAGTAGACATCTGGGTTATCAGATCTGCTGTCATGGTATTGCAGAGCTTGTGCCTGAGTGACCCTTATTTTACTTAATAATGGCCCCAGGGCTCAAGAGTAGTGATACTGGCAATTCAGACATACCAAAGAGAAGCTATAAATCGCTTCTTTTAAGTGAAAAGGTGAGTATAGCACAATAAGATATTTTGAGAAAGAGGGAAAGAGGGAAAAGTAGAGACCACATTTACATAACTTTAATTACAGCATATTATTATAATTGTTCTCTTATTAGTTATTAATGTTAATCTCTTACTGTACTTACTCTCTTACTGTGCTTAATTTATATATTAAACTACATCATAGGTGTGTATGTATAGGAAAAACATACATTAGGTTTGGTACTATCCATGGTTTCAGGCATCCACTGTCGAGGGGTTCCTGAACCTTTTCCCCACAGAGAAGGGGGGACCACTGTACTAATTCGCTATCATGTGCGCTCAACTGAAACTGGGTTTTTGGTAATATTCCTAGAAATAGAAGATATTTGTTGAAACAGGAATTAGCCCAAATAAAACACATAGGTTCTTTTCTTCTCTTAAGAGTGCCTACCATTTCCAAAGGCAGCAGTGAAACAAACTGAGCAGAGGACAGGCGGGGATGACTTTCCACAAGGCTGACAAGATGTCAAGGGCTGGCTGTCAGAATGAAGCCTGTTGCTTCAGTATTCAAAGCAAGTAGGCTGTGCTATTTCTGGGAGCCTTATTTGCTTATGTAAGGAAGCTCTCGGAGTTGCCATATTTACAAGCAGGAGCAGATTAGTCCTGCAGGGACACCATGCAAGGGGTGCAGGTACTGCTAATCTAAGTAAACCCTGTTCTCCTCCCTTGTAATGGAGAATGATACCAGTTCGATTCTTGACCAGATTTTACGTTTTCCAACCTGTTTTTAGGCCCCTGTTTTAAGGTGACCTGCTTCCATGTTCTTACTCCTTTTTATTTTTCTTTTTCAGGTAGCACATACATGCAAAAAATGCATACAACAGAATGGTGTTCGGTCTCCTTCCCATCCTTCTTCAGCCCTGACACACACCCCCACCTCCCAATGGGCAACGACCAATGCCATATTCTCATGATCTCTTCAGGAATATTCTTTTTATTCTGTTCTATTTCTTCACTTAATTAATACTTATTGAGTGCCTGTTCTAGGTTCTAGAGATAGAGCAGGGATAAAGAAGTGGAAAATTCTTGCCCTCACAGAGCTTGCATTAAGTGGTACTTCCCTTCTTACCTGTTGAATATGCATTCTATGTTTTCACAACCATGTGTCCCTCTGCTTCAGTACAGCAACCAC
>PVJI01004729.1:49410-104798 GCA_004026765.1 Micronycteris hirsuta | reverse complement strand
CTGGGGTCAGAGGGCGGCAGAGCCGGGTCAGAAAGCGCAGCTGACCCTCGGTCAGCAGCAGCCTCGGCAGGTGGGAGCAGGAGCGTCGGCCGCACTGGTCAGAGAGGCGGCCTGGCAGCTTCGGGCGCTGAGCAGCCTGAGCTTCGGCTGCGCTGGTGCTGGTAAAGCCCGGTCTAATCTTGTCTCTCACGCCCCGCACGCAGGCATTTGAGGACTGGAATAAGACGGAGCTAGACTCGTTCCTGATTGAAATCACGGCCAATATCCTCAAGTTCAAAGACAGCGACGGCACTCCCCTGCTGCCCAAGATCCGGGACAGCGCGGGGCAGAAGGGCACAGGGAAGTGGACTGCCATCTCGGCCTTGGAGTACGGCGTGCCTGTCACCCTCATCGGTAACCGTGACCCTTCGCCTCCCTGTGTCGATAACTTGCTGTCCTGGGGAGGAGGGGTGCAGACAGGCGCCTGAGACCTGGGCCTGCCTTAGAGAGGGTTCTCCCCCAGGCAGCCTTCAGGGCACCTCCTGCTCTTGGCACGTGAAGCCCCTGTGTCCGAGAGCCCGGGCAGCTCTGAGTCTCTGCTCTGTGATCCTCTTCCCAATCGTGGGAGCTTGTGGTGACCTCAGGCCTTTCCGTCGTGTCCAGTTTGATCTTTGGGATCGTTTTCGTGATTTAGGGGTAGGTTAGTGATATAATCATAGTCAGTGACCTAAATCCTTTTAATGGGCAAAGGAACTAGTTTTTCGTACAAAGTTCACGACATAACATCAGTTTATGTACTCAGCGTTTATTATTTTTGGCTGAGGTTTCCTCCCCAAAATTTAAAAATTAAAATGTTACCTCTGCATCTCAAGCCCCTTAATCTTCTTTTCCTAAGTTGCTTCCCTTCTTCTTTTTTGGAGGAAACTCTTTGAAGTGAGTGCGCATCCTCGCTGTCCCTGCTTTTTATCTCATATTCACAGTGAAGCTTAAACGCAGAAAGACGGACTGAAAAGGAAGTAATAAAACAAATAAACGACAGACAATAAGAGGACTAACAAAACTGCAGGTAGATTCTTTAAAACAGAACAGACACACTGCTGGCAGATTGGAAGGGAGAGTGAAAAGAGGTGCCTGGTGTGTTTAGTGACCCTCTGCTCCCCGCTGCGCGGCTCCCCTGGAACAAGGCAGAGGCTCTTGTTCTCCCAGAGACGGTTGCCTTCCTTTCGATTTCCTGGTAGGCCCCGTGACCTGGGTGGTGGGAAGGCCCCCGGTTCAGAAGGGAAGGAGGTTGCTTGGTCTCGCTCTGCAGAAGGGAGTTGGCTGCTCTTTAGCTAATTTGAGTGACACCGGAGGTGGAGACCAAGGAGAAAATAGCTAGGAGCAGTTTATTCATTGCTGACTCAAGTATAAGAAGAATATTAGTCTCAAAAGAATTCTGCCCTCATGTTAGAGACTGCGCCCTTTCCACCAGTGGAAGGCAGGCTCGGGCTGCTCCCTGGGGGGTGCCCTTTTGTCTGCAGAGCTAAGGGGAAGCCAGCCCTCCGGCTAGCCCGGTTTCGCCACAGCTGCCTCCTTGCGCCACTTCTTACGAAGCTCCTGCCCGCGAATGCCAAGTCATCGTGCGTGCGCTGTGGGAGCCGCAGCCGGGGCACAGGCGCCAACTCTGTCCTGATCGCAGTACAGTCGTCAGTTAGCAGGCAGCCTTTCCTAAGGGCTGGTGCTGGAAGATGCTGAGTATCTGAATACCAAAATGCTCTTTTAAAATGTTTCTCGTTCCAATGAAGCGACACTGAAACTGAGGGTGACCGTGGGCACACGGAACACTAGACTGGAGGTGTGCCCCATCTCAGCACGCCCCAGATGGTGCGCGTTTTACAAACGGGGGTCTGGGCCGCACGCACCGCCGTGGCTGCGGGCTGCCTGTGCGGGAACTGGGGGAGGGGGGTGGGGGGGGGCTGCCTCTCCGCAGTTACTTCGCACTGCTGGGCGCTTCAGAAGAAAGTAAGCTGCGTCTTTGGCAAGCATTTGAAAATTAAAGTCCTTGTGACTGGAATTGCAATTTTACTCACGGGCCAACTCTGAGTAACTGGATGATAGGTGGTTTACTGCTTTCTTTGGTTTTTTCCCTGAAAACTCCCCTTTGAATTTCACGTTGATATTCGTGGTTGGATCCCTGCATTTCCGTTGGAAAATTGACTTGGAGGTTTCGTTGTCGAGTTAACTGTAGGGCTTTTTATAAAACTGCTTTCTGAGCCGGGTGAAATCTGGTGGCCCAAGGTGGAGGCTTTCAGCTCTTAGAACAACCGACAGTCTCGCTCCCTCGCTGCGCTTCCTCCTCCTCTCCAGCCTGCGGGTCCTCTGTGTCCTCTGCACTTCCGTGCGAGCTTTGGTCATGTGTTGGGCCCCCCCCCTCCCCCGTGCAGGAGAAGCCGTCTTTGCCCGATGCTTGTCGTCTCTGAAGGACGAGAGGATTCAAGCTAGCAAAAAGCTCAAGGGGCCTCAAAAGATCCAGTTTAAAGGCGATAAGAAATCATTCCTGGAGGACATTCGCAAGGTGGGGCGCTGTCCCCTGCGGTTGCTGTTGTTTGTCCCCGGGGAGGCCGTGGGGTTGGGGGTGGGGCTGTTTCAGGAGAACAGACTGAGGCCACAGGGTGGAGGTCGAACCAAGGGCAGCTTCCTTGGTCTCACTGCAGCCTTCTCCCACCCCCTTGCCCTGGCGGGGCCTGGCTGCTGGGGCGGGGCCTGGCTGCTGGGGCGGGGCCCGGCTGCTGGGGCGGGGCCCGCAGGCACCGGGGCCGCTTTGCCGAGCGCAGCGCTAACCCGCCTGCGTGCCATCCTTTAGGCCCTCTACGCGTCCAAGATCATCTCTTACGCCCAGGGCTTTATGCTCCTGAGACAGGCGGCCACTGAATTTGGCTGGACCCTCAACTACGGCGGCATTGCCTTGATGTGGAGGGGGGGCTGCATCATCAGAAGGTGCGTGAGAGGGGGGCTGCCGGGCTGGAGAGCGGGGGTCTGAGGGCACCGCGAACCACGTCCCTGCAAGTGGTGCCCGTCGCGCTCTCGTGGCTACGTGGCCGCAAGGCCCGGGTGGATGGACACGCCCCACTTTTCCTTGCAGCAGCTGTTCTAACTCGGGTTGGCCAGAGAGTCCCTTTAGTACTTTTACTTTCCGTAAAATACGACATTTTTCATTTTCACCAATAACTTTATTGATTTGGATATTTTGAGTTTGTTGGCTGTCTCCCACTGTTGGCTTTTACGGGGTAGAGGCCGGGGCTGCTGCTGAACATCTTCCAGTGCATCGGGCCGCCCCACAGCAGAGAATCGCTTGGCCAAAACGTCAGTAGTGCCGAGAAACGTCACGGCCGCTTTGGACACGTTCGATCGGTCGCAGCACCTTCTCCACACACGGCGCAGTCCTTGTGTTTCAGTTGCGTTTTCACCTTTGTTGGAATAGTGCAGCACAATGCGCCGGAAGTGTTACATATTTTCTTCCATCTTTAGTGTTAAAATGGCTGCACAAAAATTCACCAGTTTTGGTAGGTTTTTTTAAGCGCACGCTGATATAATTGCTGTCACTGTGCCATCTAGCAAAATTGTTTCGAATGGAGTTAAAGACAACTAAGCACTGCTGGAGCCATCGTACAGGAAAAACTAAACAAACTTTTGGCCAACACTACCCTTTTCAAAGCACTTCCGCGAGCACTCTCAGGCCTCTCGCCTGCCTCCCAGGACGTGGGCTCTATGTTTCCAGTGAGCACGCAGCTGGCTCTCAGGGCTGAGAAGTGTGACCTTGGTCCTCTCCGGGGTGCATATTGGCTTCCACCTTCCTTCCCGTGCTTTCCACCAGCAGCCAGCCTGCTGTAGCGAAGGTTCATTGACTTCTTCCCTCGGATTGTTTCAGCGTATTCCTAGGAAAGATAAAAGAAGCGTTTGATCGAAACCCAGGACTTCAGAACCTGCTGCTGGATGACTTCTTCAAGTCGGCTGTCGAAGACTGCCAGGTGGGTGGCCCAGAGCGGGGTGCGGGACTGCCCCTGGGCTTTGACCGGGGCGTCTGACGGAAGCGAGCCCGCCGCCCTCGGTGGTCACGCTTACCTGGGCTGTGGGCCTTGTGCTTCCCACGCAGGACTCCTGGCGGCGGGCAGTCAGCTCGGGCGTCCAGGCGGGCATCCCCATGCCCTGCTTCACCACGGCTCTTGCCTTCTATGACGGCTACAGGCACGACATGCTGCCAGCCAACCTGATCCAGGTGAGCTGCGGGGAGGGGCGGTAAGCGTGAGCCGGGCTGCGCCCGAGGGCGGCCGTGCGCCTGCGTGTCCTCCTGACCAACCCCACGTCTGGTTTTCTAGGCTCAGCGGGATTACTTCGGGGCTCACACCTATGAACTCTTGGCCAAACCAGGCAGCTTCATCCACACGAACTGGACGGGCCACGGGGGCAGCGTGTCGTCGTCTTCCTACAACGCCTGAGCTGGCCGGGCCACGCGCCGCCACCCCACAGACGGGGACGGTCCGTTCACCGCACAGCACCGCTTCCACGCCCTTTGCCCTCCTCTCCGCGCAGATCTTGTAAAATAGTGTCGTGAGGGACTCCTGAGAAGTCACCCCGAGCTCCCCCGGGGGGCGGTTCTGTGAGAACCGGGTGCCCCTGCCCTTGCCTCCTGGCACTGACAGGGGACTGTCACGTGCTCCGTAGGAGGAGCCAGCTCCTTGAAGCAGCCGCTGTCCCCGTGTCCCCACGGATCAGGGAGGCCCCCGAGCTTGCCTTGATAGAGGGGTCACAGAGAAGGGAAGGGATCTTGTAGAATCTGCTCAGAGTGGACCCTTTTTATCATGCAGCTGAATTCCCTTTTTCTCTACATAATAAAAGCTACATTATCTTTCAGCTTTTCTCCAGACTCTGAATTCTCTCACCTCCGCCACTCTGAGCTGAGGCCCACTGGCATGTGGCATTTCAATCAAGTTTGCTTCCTTCCAGCCTTATCTTTTCCTCGGTGTAAAAAAAAAAAAAAAAGATTCCAGAGTAAGGAAAGAACCATCAAAGTTGGGATAATGACTCTGCAGGAAAGGGCGCCAGGCGGCAGGGAGTGAACGAACAGGGTCTGTGAATTTATTGGTAATTTCTTTTTCCCTCGGGCAGTAGGTATATGGATGCTCATGGTATCATTTTTTTTTTTTTTAAGATTTCATTTCTTTTTCTTTAGAGAGAAGGGAAGGAAGGGAGAATAGAGGGAGAGAAACATCAATGTGTGGTTGCCTCTTGCTCACCCTCAACTGGGGGCCTGGCCCGCAGTCCAGGCACGTGCCCTGAATGAGATTCAAACCAGCGATTTTTTGGTTCGCAGTCCAGTGCTCAGTCCACTGAGTCACACCAGCCAGGGCTGTGGTATCATTCTTTATGCCATTTTTTTATGTCAGCTGTTTTATAATAATCATTTGAGAGAATTACACTTAAATTCTCTCACACGTGCCTGTCTTTCTGTGTGCCTCGCAACCAGGCCTGTGGATCTGGTGTGAGATGTTTAGCAGCCTTGGCATGCTCCTGGAATCGGGTCTTTTCCCTTCATCTTACTGAGAAGGTAGGCCGCATACTGACCTGTTGTGTGGCCTGGGTGTCCACGGGGTGGTTTTTCTCTGGCAGCTTAACCCTGGGAGGCTTCCCTGGAGGGCTTCAGAAAGTCCTAAAGGAGGCCTGAGACTGCAGCCAACCACTTCCAGGTTTCAACAGCTAAGGTCTCTAATCTGACCTCTGACCTCTCAGCAGGGGTTGGGTACGATGACCTGGAAGACTATCCTTTTCAATAAATGATCAGCTTCTTAAGCTCTTAACTCGGGTGAGAATGTGTAGACCTGCCCCAGCCGGCACTTCCCACCTCCCGGGCCCACCTGCGAGCGGAAGAGGCACTGAGTCGTGACTCGGGATTCTTTGTAAGGGTGGTCAGCGCTGAAGCACTTCAGTTTTTCTCAAAGGTTTATCTACTGGTTTATCCTGATCCGGTAGGTCTGGGGCCAGCCCCACGCCCTGCATTTCCAACAGGCTCACGGCTGGCTCCAGGCTGCTGCAGCGAGGTGTGGAGCCCAGGGTGGCTATTCTGGCGTGAAGACGGCGGAGTTCGGGTCCCAGCTCTGCTGTCCTCTGGCCTTGTCCCCTTGAGCCAGTGACTCGTCTGAGTTTCTGTTTCTTCACCTGCAACACCGGGTTGATAATGACTTCCTCAGGAAGCTTTATGAAGTGCTTTGCGCCGTATCTGACACACACTAGAGCATCACAAGGGGAAGCGAAGCCCTGGCCGGGCAGCTCCGTGGCTTAGAGCGTCATCCCGATGCGCCAAGGTTGTAGGTTCCTCCCCCGGTCAGGACGCTCACAAGAATCAGCCGATGCATCAGTAAGTGGGACATCACATTGATGTTTCTCTTCCTCTCTCTCAAAAATAAAAATAAGTGGAAGCTATTTTTATTGTTAAAATGAGCCTAACTAGGTCCTTGGCAGGGCCCCTTTTTTCCTGACATGTGCCTGCATGCCTTTGAACTTCACCTGCCGTGACTTACTTGAAAAGCACATCAATAGAAAGCCCCCTGTTAGCCCTGTAAAGGCAGCCGGGCCTCCTGGTTAGAAGCCTGGGGTCTGCGGCCATTCCGCCGGGGCTCACAGCTTAGCTCCACCACTCACTCACTGTCACTGCCCATGTTACTTCCCCTCACGGTGACATCCAGCTCACAGAGCTGTTCGGAGGATTGAACGAGTGCCTGCCACACAGTGAATCCCATTTAGGGTTTGCCGTTTCTTTCCTACCTCCTGTTGACAGTGAGGCAGTCAAGCCGTTCTGGAAGGGGATGGAGGTGGACGGAGAGGCATCCTGCCCCCTGCCAAGACGGTCTTGTCCAGCCCAACTGCACAAGGACAGTCTGGTGGCTCTTCCTGCAAAGGGCCTCCCTCAGCAGGAATTGTAGGCCTCATGACTTCGGCCGCTGCTTTCTGCTTTATTTGGGACACAGAAGGGTTAGTTACAGAGACGCGGATCAGACAGGAGACCAGGCAGGACGTCTCAGCAACGAGGCTTTAGGCCGGGGACTTGCAGGAGCTGGTACACCTTCTCTGAGGCGGGTGGGGAGTCCATCTTTCTCAGAGGAGTGGGGAGACTTTCAGAATGCATGCACAGCACACAGTGACGACGACGTCTAGGCCAGTGACAGACGACGTGTAGGTCCGCGGTGCACCAAGAGCTGGGTCGGTGCACGTGCCTCTGTGGTGCTCGCACAACAGAATCGCCCGACGCTGCGGTCCTCAGCATGCAGCCCCGTCACTAAGCAGCACGTGACTGCGTTCTGTGTTCAGTGTATGTGTTAGTACATACATGTTCACCGTCTAGTGACCTCATTTGCTGCTCCAGCTCCTCCTGTACAGCGCATCACCAAACTCAGTGCTGTAATCTAACCACCATTTTATTCTCCTGATTCTGTGGGGTAGGAATTTGGAATGGGGGTGGGGGCGGTGCGGGGACAGCTCGTCTCTGTTTCCCAATGTCCGAGGCCTCAGCAAGGAAGACCTGAAAGCTGGGGGCCGACCCCTTGGCTTGGATCACTTGGGGGTGTTCGTCTTCTTAATTCACCTGGTGGTTCATGCTGGCTGTTGGCCGGGACCTCAGCTAGGACCATCAGCAGGAAAAGGTACGGTGGCCTCACCCCGTGGCACTGGGCTACCTCAGCACGTGCGGTGGCCTCAGGCTCAGCAAACTTCTTACGTGGTGGTTCAGGGCTCCAAAGGGGTGTTCCAGCCAACAAAGTGAGCGCAGCATTGCCTTTGAAGACCTAGCCATGGGCTTCACACAGCACTGCTTCCGCTGCATTACATCAGGAGGGGCCGTAGCCCGCACATTTGAGGGGAGGAGGATTAGACTCGACCTTTGACGGCGGACTGTGACGGTTCTGGATAGAAGAGTGAGTGGGTCAGGAGATACTGTTTTTTGTTTGTTTGTTTGTTTTTGTTTTAAAGATGATCTGCCACAGGTGCTTCCCTTGAAAAGGGCAATTTGTTACATGGGGAAGTTGGGGACCCTGGACCTATTTAGAGGTTTTTCCTGAGTGTCTCCTACAGCATAAACAGCATGTATAAGAATACAGTAGCCCTCAGAGTGTATGCCAGGCACTATTTTCTTTTTTTAGATAGTATGTTTATTTTTAGAGAAAGAGAGGGAGAGAAATATCGATTGGTTGCCTCTCCTTTGTGTCCCAACCGGGGACCAAACCTGCAACCCAGGAATGTGCCCCGACTGGGAATCAAACCGGTGACCCTTCACTCTGCAGGGTGATGCCCAGCCAGCTGAGCCACACTGGTCAGGGCTGCCGGATGCTGTTCTAAGTTAACTCCTTTAATGCAGCACCCTCTGAAGGAGGTACTGTCACTTCCTGAGTTTACAGAGGAAGCATAGGGCTGTTAAGTAACTTGTCCAAGGTCACATAGTTCCTGAAGAAGAACTGGAATTTGAACCCTGGCAGTCCGGTGCCAGAGTCCATGCACTTCATCATTAGACCATCTTACTGCGCAATGTGTACAATTCATTTACTCGTCGCCATCGTTATTGTGCACCTACTATGTGGCAAGCACTGGGTCGGATACCCTTCGTCCAGCGGTGAGAGAAGTCAGAAATCCTGCCCTCGAGAGTTTATAAAACGCGTACAACAGCTGATGGAGACTGATTTCTGAATCGGCATTTTCACAGTGCAGTTTCCGGGGAAATAAATGATGACTGTCATTGAACTAAATGTTGATGGTGCCCCGTTGAATCCAGTCGAAGAGGATTCAGGGAACGCGCGAACGCCCTCGTTTTATTTATAGCGAGAGCGGAGACTCAGGCGAGGCAGCTCAGGATCAAATCTGGCCTCTACCCACCCCGGTTCACGGCGCGGCTCAGTGCTGACCTCTAGTGGTCAGCGTGTATAACCCGCTCCTCATCCCTGAAAAATATTTCCAACCGAAGAAACTCATTTTCTGCAATGCAGTACCTCAGCCCTGGGCCTTTTTCTTCAGACTCTAAAGTACCTGGATATTTCACAAGTCTCACTAGAATAATGTTCTGTTGCCCTGGGAAGTAACTGCTTTAAAATGAGATAATATGCAAGGCACAGAGCATAGAAACAGCTTGGGAAATAATTGCTACTATTTCTTGAGCACTTATGTGAGCAATTTAAACCTCACACTTATTAATCTTCACTGGAGAACATGTTTATTGATTTGAGAGAGAGATTGAGAAACATCGATGTGAGAGAGAAACATCGAACAGTTGTCTCCTGTACACACCCCAGGTGGGGATTGAACCCTCAACCTCAGCAAGTGCCCTGACTGGGGATCGAACCTGCAACTATTTTTGGTGTACAGGACGACACTCCAACCAACTCAGCCACCTGGCCAGGGCTAAACCTCGCATTGAAACCTCACAGGTGTGAGGCTGGTACTGTGATCCCCACTGAATGAATGAGGGGACTGAGGCTCAGAGAGGTTCTGTGACTTGCTCAGGGTCACAAAACTGGTGAGAGAGACTCAGAAGCCAAGGTCTGGCCCTAGGGCTGGAGCTCCTCACCCCTCACCACCCCACTGCACCCCTCCCAGCCCACCTTTTCCCTCCCCCCTCCTTCACCCCCAGCTAGCCACTGAAGACCATCAGACAGCTGCAGGGGTCAGGGAGCAGGGCAGCTACAGGAGGGCAGAGTGGCCCTGACAAGGCAGGGGCAGCAACGTAGGGCAATCCCTCCAGAGGTCTGTCCTGCGTGCCACTGAGGACCGTCCTAGGAGACTGGAGGCTGGGATTCCCCCAGGGAGCAGTGGGGACCAGAGGCCAGAGGCACCTGTCTCTCAGATGCAGCAGAAATTGGCTGGAAGACCAGTTCCTCCAGAAAGAGGTCCTCTGTCCTCAGACCTCTGCACGTTTGGGGGCTTGGGGGGACTTAAGAGGGTGAGGAGTAGCTTATGTGCTTATCTTTAATTATAAAAGAAATACGTGGTGTCTAAAAATGCAGACTACAGAAATTTGTAAAGTGAAAAACTTGAGAGCCCTTACTTGCTTTCTCTATGGCCCATCGCTCAGAAATTAACTGTCATGTATTCTTCCAGCTGTTTTTCTGGTCCTTTCAAATGTCCAACCCCCCCACAAGAGATACAAATTTTTTTTTCTTTTTAAAAAGATTTTATTTATTTACTTTTAGAGAGAGGGGAAGGGAAGGAGAAAAAGAGGGAGAGAAACATCAATATATGAGAGATACGTCTATTGACCTGACTCTCATATGCTCCCAGTTGGGGACCTGGCCTGCAACCCAGGCATGTGCCCTGACTGGGAATCGAACTGGCAACCTTTCAGTTTGCAGGCTGGTGCTCAGTCCACTGAGCCACACCAGCCAGGGCCAAATGCTTTTTTTTCTTAAACAAAAGATTATTTGGTTCATTCTGGTCTGCAGGTTGTTTTCTCTCACTCAGTGTCATGCAGAACATTATTCTATAAACTGGCAATTTAAATACACTAGAGGTTTGTGTTTCCAAAAACCCTCGTTTTGAAGAACAGAATCCTTAGGTTAATAATCAACCCCGATACCTTTGTGTATTGAATCTCTGCCTCCTCAGCTGCCACCACTTGGGATTCAGTTGAGATGTGGGCAGCTGCTGACTGAGGCATCGAAAGGAAACCCTGTGTGATTCCTCATCCACAGTTTCTCTTTTTTGTCTCGCCCTGACTTTGTCCAAGGACTGAGTAAGAAGGAGGTTGGCTGTATATTCTTCCAGTTAAGCACAAATAAACATGAATACTGACCTATGGCCTGGTAGCTCAGTTGGTTGGAATGTTGTCCTATACACCGAAAGGTTGTGAGTTCGATCCCCAGTTGGGGTGAACATAGAAACATCTATATGGGAGGCAACCGATAGGTGTTTCTCTCTCACATTTTTCCCTCCTGTCTAAAAATCAATAAACATATCCTCGGGTGAGGATTTAAACAAACAACAAACAAAACATGATGAAAAGTCAAAACTCATCGCTCACGCTACCACGTTGCACGTTTTTCTTCTGTGTTCTTGACATTATTACTATCTAGCATATCTACATGGTGGGTGCAGCATCTCTCCCCAGTTCTGAGTTCCGACTCCACCGTGGTCATTTGAAATTGGCAGTGATGGGAATATTTACACCACGGAAATGGGCAAGTGCTACAAACTGGGGTTTGGTTTGTTGTTGACTGTCTACTTAAGTGATGGGGAAAGTGTTAATTAGGCAGATTAGACTTGAATGTGTGCCTCGTCTGGAGCCTTTACATCACAGGTGCAAACACAAGGTTCGAGGGGCGAATCTGGCCCTCTACCGTGTTTCATCTGGCCTGGCGCCTTGTTTTTACCTGGTGGCAGTGTCAAGCTCTCGCTGAACTGCTAAGGAGTAGTTACATTTATACAGTCCTAAAATTACACTCAGCCCCTTGAAGGCAACCACAAGACTGATGTGGCCCCTGGTGAAAATGAGCTTGACACCCCTGCTTTATATTGTGAACAGCACAAAACATCGAGGAAAGATCGTTCTTGAACACTGTCATTTGACTCAGCAAAAAAGTCCCTTGCTGATGTCATTGACCTAGGAGTGAAGCTCCAAAAAGTGACACTGGGAAGGTGGGAAGTAAGTGAAGAAAGTTTGGAAGCAGTGAAAATCCAAGGTTGGCTTTCGTTGTTTCACTTTTCTTAAATGGAAACCAGTCAACGTTTGTATCAAAACTACACTCCTTTGTCAATGGCAACAAGGTAAGCTGAGAGACGTATTCGCTGAATGGGATAGTAACCATTTATCCACGGTCTGATTTTTTAACACTATTGTTGGTGGCAGATGGATAAAAACTCATTTTGCAAGGCACATGTAAGTTAGAGCTGTAGAGCTATATGGAAGGTACAAGAAATGAAGCAGGACACTGCTGTCCCTACACACACACATGCATTCTTTCCCAGTGCTGGTGAACCACTGTGCCAGGCACTGAGCCGGGTCCAGGGTCTACAGGGAGCTTCGCCTGGGGGGGCCCAGCTAGACAGCCCAATGAAGCACAGGAGTGGCCAGAGACGACGAACCACGACGGCTCTTCCAGAGTGGCCGCCAGGGGGCGCGCTCGAGGCAGCGTGGAGCTTCGCGCTTTGTCCCTCCGCGCGGCCCGTCGCCGGGCGCCGCGGCGGGAAAATCTGACTGCGCCGGCCGGTCGGCTTATTTACGCACTCGCGCGCTCGCCTTGGTCTTCGGGGTGATGGAGGAAGAGGAGGAGGGGGCCGAGGAGCAGCAGCGATTTTCTCATCAACAGGTACAGGAGTCCCGCATCCTGGCTGGGCTGGGGGCCGACAGCAACGAGTTTCTGGATGGGAAAAGCCCTGGAGGCCTCGCGCGTTCTTGCCTCGGGGTCCGCCTCCCACGGGTAGGGGCGGGCCCCAGTCGGCTCCAGCGCCTGCGCATGCGCCAGCTAGGGTGCCGCGCGGGGGGGGCGGGACAGGGCGGGTGCTCAGAGGCGGTTTCTACGGTAACGTGCTTAGGAGGCGGGTCTGGCGGGAGGGGTTGGCCTGGGGGCTTTGCGACGCCCTCTGTCTCCCTTCTCAGACGGGGTCGTAGTGAAGGTGGGACGTGAACGTTACAGGGAATCCAGGCAAAGCACTTAGCGCGGTGCCCGGTTCGCGGCAGGATCCCTAAGCTGTTGGCTTGGCCACCGTAAGCGTCCATTCTGCAGGTCGGCCTCAGAGCTGGGCGCACACCCCGCCGTCCGGGTGGGACCGGGAGTCCCCCCTGCGGCTGTAGGTTCGTCTCGCAGCCCCGCAACGTGAGGGTGGCGTTGACTTTGCCAAACTCAGTTTTCTTATATAGAAAGTCGGAGTGCTAATAACCACCCGTCGGTGTAGTTGCGCGTCTTCTTCCTTTAATCAGCCCGGGAATGAGCGCAGTCAGTGTCGCCGAGCCGGGAGAACCGAACAGTGCGCTGTCGAGAGGTGGAAAGCAAGGAGCAGGTGGCACCCT
Source organism: Micronycteris hirsuta (assembly GCA_004026765.1). Classification (NCBI taxonomy): domain Eukaryota; kingdom Metazoa; phylum Chordata; class Mammalia; order Chiroptera; family Phyllostomidae; genus Micronycteris; species Micronycteris hirsuta. The sequence continues at coordinate 91,801 of PVJI01004729.1, read as the reverse complement.
CGAAGAGGATTAGCTGAAGGGACACGTGAATGAGCTCGGTACCTGGGAGTTTCCTGCCTGTGACGCGTCACATTTCGGAAGCTGTGTACCCCTCCCTTTTGTTTTGAGAAGCCTTCAGAAAGAGTTGCAAGACTACTGTACTCTACACCCATACACCCCTCACCTCCATCCACCGGTTGTTAACTGCTTACAGTGTTTGCTCCTTTTTTCCCCGGAATTACTTAATAATTAATTGCAAATATCCTGACACTTCACCTTTACATTTTAATACTTCGGTGTGCGTCTCCCAACCTCCGACCTAATCTCAATTTCTACACTCAGGGAGTTCAATATTGATGAAATTCTATTATCACTAGCTAATGCCCAGTCCAAATTCACATTTCCCCAGTTGTCCCCAAGTTGTTCCTTTAGCGGTCTTTTGTCTTTCATCCAGGACCAATCGAGGACCACGCGTTGCGTTAGTAGTTCTGTCTCTTTGGCCCTCCCTGGAACCATTCTCCAGCTCTGTGTCTCATGACACTGGTGGTTTGAGAAGCCCACTCCTGGCAGAGTGTGGTGGGAGACAAACTCCTGGAGACCAGGGCCTGGCCTTTTCGTTCCGTGTTCTCAGCCCCTGGTGCCGAGTCTGGCCGTCCGCAAATAGTAGATGCTTACTGATGCAATGAGTAAGCCTGCAAAGATGGGCTGAGAACGTTTTTTTAAATTGCCAATTAAATTTATATAGGTTTCAAGTGTACCCTTCTATGATACATCATCTGTATGTTGCTTTGTGTGCCCACCACCCAAAGTCAGATCTGTCGCCATATATTTGACCCCCTTTATCACCTTCTGGGCTGAGAAATGTGAACCTCATCCTCAGGGGTGAGCAGGTTGAGGATGGATCATTCATTGAGGCAGCCGCTCTTGGCACTAGGTGGAAACTCTGAACAAAGCCGATGAGGTCCTGTCCTTGAAGAGTTCCCGTGTCTGTACCATCGAAGAAGGCTTCCAGCCCCATCCAGGAGGCTCGGAAGGAGGGGGACAGAGAAAAGTGGCTGGAGCCCTGTCCCTTTCACTCCTGACCGCACCCCCACACATACCTAAAAAAGATGACCTTGGAGGTCTTTATCCCCCCAGGGTGACAGTCCTTTTGTTTCCTCTGAACAAAGCCTCAGTTTACCTAGTCTAAGGAAGATAGGTGCCTCATCTGCCTGTCCCTTACTCCAGGGTCCTGGGCTTGTGTTCCTGCAGTTCCTCCTCATCTTGCCTCGACTGTGAACAGTGCTGTCTTGGGTTCAGCTGTCACCATGCCCCGCTCAGCTCTGTCTCCAGCACAGAGATGGAACCCACATGAGTTTGTAGACAGGAGAGGAAAACCTTGGCTTAGCTGGTCTGGCTTCTCCACTCCTCTGCGTGGGGAAGAGAGATGTTTTCCAGGATCGAAACGAGTTGCTGAGGAGCTGGGAGGGTCCTGCCGAGGCCGGCTAGCAAACCAGCACTCAAAGGAGGGTCAGACGCGCCCTCGGAGCCTTCCCGGCGTCTCACCCAGCCTGCAGGGACTTGCAGCAGGGGGACGGGGTCCTTTTGCATTTACTTGTTTAACCCCCACCCAGACAGAAAATCCCCCTCTGGCATCTCGCTGTGCTCCCCAAGCATCCAGCATGTGCCTTTGCTCAGCGGGAAACCGGCACGCGTTTGGGGACTGAGTGGAGTCGCGCAGATACTCTGCAGTGCGGTCTGATTCTCGCCCCACTGACCTGCCACCGTAACTCCTTACCCTTACTCGACCTAAATCATGGCCATTAACTGGGAAGTAATGCTTCTCCAAGTCACACTCCGGAGGGCCTCGTTCATGTATTAGCACACTGGAGAAGTCACTGAGCCGTCATGGAAAGGGCTGCGGCGGTTAGGCTGAGCAGAGCCTCCCCTTGGTCTTAGTTTTTTAACATGTGAAAAGCTCTTATTTGCAACCCCCTCCCGAGCTTTTTGGTTTTTGCTTCAGAGGCTGAGGGCTGCCGTCCACTACACTGTGGGCTGTCTTTGCGCGGAGGTGGCCTCGGACAAGGAGGTGCAGCTCAGCAAGCAGACCATCGCGGCCATTGCGGAGGTGACCTTCCGGCAGTGCGGTAGGAGGCCCGGGGTTGGTTTCGCCTGGAGAAGTGGGTGGGTGGGTGCTGAGGGGCGTGTCACCTCCAGGCAGAGCCCTGTCACCTCACACTGTTCACGAAACAGTCTTGTTCTTGGCTGCCAGGTTTGGATAGTTTATGGAAGAACAATTTTTTTCCATTACACTAACACTGGGGCATCAGCACCTTTATTTTATTGTTTTAAACTGCCTGGAACATTAGACATTAAATTTTTTATTTCCTTGCTTTATAACATTTTTATATCACCCATAGTTTTTTTGACAGCAGAACTTGTGGCAGAGGCATTTGCTTGGCTTCACAGGAAATTGATGTCCTCACAAGCCCTAACTTGTCACAGAATGTCAAGTCAAGGGATAGTTCCTGGAGCGAAAGGTGTCGCCCCAATTACCAGGAAGCCCGGAGCGAGGGGTCGGGGTGCCAGAGGACGAGGCGGTGGTGGTGAATCGCAGGGCGCCTGATGGTGGCGGGTGCAGAGGGGCCTGCGTGCGCTGTCGGGGCGGAGGCTTCGCTCTCCCCCCTGACGTGGGCCGTGACGCGGGAGCTGATGTGCGTCTGTTTCTCTTCCAGAGCATTTCGCCAGAGACCTCGAGATGTTCGCAAGGTGGGTGAAGAGCTTGATTATCTGCGGCTGTGTCTGTTTACATCCATTGATACTCTCCATCTGGTGGCATATTTCAGGAGAGCGTTAGCTATTCATTTTTTTTTTTTTTTTGGTATTTTGTGGAGACTCATCTTTAATCAAGATTACACAAGAATATAACATCTGCTGTAATCACGTCCATTCAGACTTGATTTGGCATTTTTTGAAGTTTTCCCAGTATATTTTGTTAAGAGAAACGAAATCATTCAGCTCCAGGTTAAAAAGGCGTGAATGATGTCTCTGGGACTCCGAATGTGTGGGGCCTGCGTGCTTCTGTGGGGGGTGCCCCGCGGGGGTCTGGTCCCCGCGGGGGAGTGGGATTGCCGGCAGGGGGCCGGGTAATGGCAGTGCAGCCCCCGTCAGGCCTGCATTTGCCACGCTTTTTCCCAGTGACACCTACGCTCCGTGCAAAGTGGGTGACTTGCTTTCAGCTGGCAAAGCTTTAGCTTTTACAGGTGATTTACGCTCATCTCTTCAATTAGCGACTCAGGTAATTGAAAACAATTGCTACGAATGGCTTTTATGAAGCAATTTGAATGACTAAAGCCTGAAAGGGCTGGAGCTTTCTAGGTTGCTACCACTTCTGGTTTGGTGCCAGCCCCTCCCACACCGGCACTTTTCACCTTGCTCCAGGAGTTCTTTGTTTCTCCGTGAATACGCTGAGTGAGTTACAGCAGCAGGTTCTCGGAGGGCAGGCTCTAAATCTTTCCTCTTCCTATGTGTGGAGTCCCTAAAAACTTTGCAGCACCTTCAGCTTGGCCAAAGGGATAAGATAGTGCTATGGGGCACGGATGGCTCGTGTGGCTTATTCCCTGCTGGTTCCCGGCTGCCCCGCACCTGTGGCCCTTCATTCCCCCATCCCGCGTCTGCTGTGAAATGCCTTTATCACCTTTACTTGCCATTTCTTTTCCTTTTTCTCTTTTTTGAAAATACAACTCGTTTTTATTACAGAACGTGACACGAAAGTGTGAATGAGTGGACAAATGACGATTTGACTTGCATGTAAAGCTTTATCAGGGCAGAGCCCCCCACCTGCGCGTGGCTGCCGTTGGCGGGCAGGCTCCGTCTGTGGTCGGCCGTCCGTGGGTCGTAGGAGGGGTGATAGCGTCCGCGGCCTCTGCCGCCAGGAGTGCGCCCGGCTGTGGCTTGTGTTTCTGCCATTTCTGTGTCAGCTACGGGAAAAGACAGTGAACATTTTTAAATGCTTCTGCAAAATATTAGAAATAAAAGTGAAATGAGAAATATTTAGCATTGTGATCATCAAGCTTTCAGTCCCCTGCATTTTTATAACTACACGAAGAGGTGATTTTCTTTTCCTGGCCGCCGGCGGCAGAGTGGGGTGTGAGTGTCGCTGAGGCTGGGAGCCCCACAAGGCAGGGCGTCGTCTTCTAGAGAAAGGGGTCTGGGTGAAGCTGTCAGCTGCTTTTTGGGGGACGGGGGGGGGGGGCACTGCAGCCTCACTGTGTGCGGTGCCCCTGCTGCTGCAGGTCCGCGCGTCCCCGACTGCTCCTCACACTTGTTTCCAAGAACCCCGAGGGAACACAAGAGCAGATTGTCTTTGAAGACCCGTCCTTTGTCTTAGTTTTACGTTGGTTTTCATAATATTCCAGTTTGTTCTCATATTTTAAAAATCCTGTTTTAAAGTTTACCACTGAATAAAACCAGTATTCCCAGAAAGTGAACTCTGCTTATCCTGTGGCTCTGGGCTTCCCCGCCACTCAGCCTCTGCTCCTGGAACTGTGATCGCCTGGGGCCGGGGTGGGGGGCGGTCCGAGGTGCGCTCCGGTGAGGCTTCGCGCAGTAACCAGGGCTCTGGAAGTGCTGCGCGGTCCTCGCGGGCTGCCTGTGACGTTGTTTTTGGAGAGAGGGGAAGGGGGAGAGAGAGGGAGAGAAACCTCAGTGTGTGGTTGTCTCTCTCGTGGCCCCCACCAGGGACCTGGCCCACGACCCAGACATGTGCCCTGACTGGGAATCGAACCGGCGACCCTTTGGTTTGCAGCCTATGCTCAATCCACGGAGCTGTGCTGGCCAGGCTGAGAAAATGCATTTAATTCTGAATAATCAATTCACCTGTAAACTTTGGAGAAATCATCTCTCAGTTTAAGTTACGGATTTCCTTTATTTAGCTTTGAAATTTCTAGTCACCTAGTACTGCCAATGTGGTAAAGGAGGAGTGTTTTGAAGAAAATAGATATTTTACAGTAAGGAAACTCTGGGAATATTTTGGGAATAACCTGTAAAACCAATGTTGCTAAAAGTGTTATATAAAAAAGTCGATTTGACGTTTTCTCTGAAGTGACGTTCTGGAGTCAGAGGTTTGCCTTAGGAGAGTCCCCTGTGCAGCAGCCCCTCCTGGGGACCAGGGACAGACAAGCTGAGGGCTCGGCCCATCAACGAACGGCCCTCGCTCTGTGCCCGGCTCGGCGCCTGCGCCCTTTTGCTCCTTCCTTCCGCGGTGCGCTATGAAGAACAAAATACTGATGGAGCAGCCGGAGCAGGTGACTGAGACGGGGCCACTGGTCCTCCACGGCACTACCGCCCTCTGCCCAGGACCTTTGTGGCTGGCCTCATGCTCTGTGGCTGCTGTTGCATCAGCGGTCTGCCTTTCTCCCTCTTTACCTTGGTTCTTGCAGGTGGCTGATTGGAAGGTACCTCCTGGAATGGAGATTATCCCAAGACAGGCAGATACTGTCGTCATGATAAGATGACAGGTGATATTTGGACATTTAGCAGGTGTGAAGGAATAATTTGGCCAAATTATGGAGTATAATTTCTGTGTGACTTTGTCTTTAGTTCTGTCAATATTCAATGTTGACCTACTGTGTGCTGGCCACTGGCCACTTTGCTAGTTTCTAAGGATACAAAGCTTCCTACCTATTCCTACATCCCAACTTCCTACTTACTTTTGGAGGAAGTTAGAAATGGCAAGAAAAGGTGTAGTTAGAGTAATACATTATTGAATAGAGCTTATTATCTCAAATTACCTTTTAGAGCAAAGATGAGGGGATTAGAATGAAAGTTTGAGTCCAACTTGTGAGCAAGAAACAGACTCCAGTGTAAAGGATGTTCTTTGCCCCCACTAGGCCATGGTCAGGCCTGCATCCCTCCGTGCTGGGTGGTGGCGGGTTAGGGGCATCCGTGTGAGCTTGTCCTGCAGTTGGGCCCTCGGAGAGGAGCTTCAGGGTCTTGGTCTAAGTGAAGCCATGCCTCATGGAAATTCCCTCTTTCCCTTTCTCTTCTTTTTTTTCATCCTTACCCAGGGATATTTTTTCATTGCTTTTTAGAGAGATGGGGAGTGGGAGAGAGAGAAACATCGATTGTTGCCCTCTTGAATGCATCCTGAACGGGGATGGAATCTGCATCCTGGGTATGTGCCCCAACCAGGAATGGAACCTGTGACCTTTGGTCCACGGGATGATGCTCCAACAAACTGAGCCACACCGGCCAGGGCTAATGTCTCTTTTAAAACTATTTATTGCCCTGACCGGTGTGGCTCAGTGGATCGAGCACCGGCCTGCGAATCAAAAGGTTGCCGGTTCGATTCCCTGTCGGCACACGCCTGGGTTGCGGGCAGGGTCCCCAGTTGAGGGTGTGCGAGAGGCAACCACACGTTGATGTTTCTCTTGCGCGTCAGTGTTTCTCCCTCCCTTCCCCTTTCTCTGAAAATAAATAAATAAAATCTAAAAAAAATTATTTGAGAGAGAGAGAGACATCTATTTGTCGTCACTAATTTTTGTGTGTTGGTTGGTTCTTGTATGTGCCCTGACCGGGGATTGAGCCCCAGCCGGGGCGTATCGGGACGGTGCTGACGGACTGAGCCACCTGGCAGGGCCTCGTGTTTCCTTTCAGTTGGGAGGCTGGGCCGCTTTCTCTCTCCCTGAAGCTGCGCAGTGACCTTGCTGTTCCGGCTGTGTCTGCCGTGCCCATGGGGCCCAGCGAGGCCCGTGGGGAGGGTCCGTGCCTCGGACTCCCCTGGGCTCGTGTTCTTCAGGCGCCCTTGGCCCTCGGGGGAGGTGAACAGATGGGCTTCTGTGATTGGTATCTTGGCTTAGTCGCTTTATTCACTTCTGTGTCACTGTTGCTTAATGACTGTAACCTGAAAAGGTGGGCTGCTTAGAGCTTCTTGCTAGTCTGAAGTCTGACCATGAACTTTTGTGTTTCATCAAAACTTTAAATACTACCAAACATTTTGGTGAATTGTTTCTGCCCTTTCTACAGGCACGCAAAAAGAAGCACAATTAACACGGAAGATGTGAAGCTCTTAGCCAGGAGGAGTAATTCACTGGTGAGAGATGAATTTCTTTCCTCACTCCCCTTTCCCATCAGAATACATTATTCCCAATTAATCACTTTTAGCCATGAAGTGATTCCCCAGGGCACCTTGCATTAAAAACGAGAGATGGTTGAACCATTCAGACCTGCCCGTAATTTATAGTCTTTCTTTCATTAAGATGGATCTTGCCAAGCCAATTTGAAATTTTCTAATCAGCACTCTCTGGATTTCATAGTTTGCCTTTTTGTAACATCTCAGAACTTCAGTCCCGTGTGTCATTTGTAGGCTAATGTCAGAGACAGCCACAGGCAGGAGTGCGTGGGGGCGGTTCGCTCTGGCACCCGTTTTCCGGAGGGCAGGTGTGAGGAGCGTTTGCGTAGCTGCGATGGGCAGACAGTTTTCTGTCTTCTCCACGAGATCTGGAAGTCATCTGGCTGGGCCCTCATGTCACAGGCGATGCTGTGACCTTCCCAGCCTGGTGGCTGAGCTGATGGCAGATCTGGGGCTCCTGGGAGGCCCAGCTGAGGAAACTCTTTGTGTTCCTCCCCGTAGTGCGAGCTGCACCAAGGTGGAGGTTTTATCTCTTTCTTCCCTGCTCTGCCTAGAATAGGGCCTGGCGCACAGTAGGTGCTGAATGAGGAGTTGTTGAATAAATTCCGATAGCCACTGGCCGTTCACAGGGGGCTTTTGTAGATACTTGATATATGTCACCTGAGGCTCAAGCTGCCCTGTGAAGGTTTGTAGCGACGTGACTTGTTAGCCCATTTTACAGGCCAGACACCTGGAGTTGGTAACTTTCCATAGTTAATCATGAAGCTCTCTGATCGACCCCTGAACCTTGACCTTCTAACCCTGAATTAGTGCTATTTCTACTAGGCTCTTCTTGGCCTTTGCTCTTCTAACATCCTTTCCTCACAGTGTAAGTCGAGGTTAAGGGCGAGAGCTAAGTAACAGCTGAGGCGCCTGGCGGTGCTGCGTCTCGGCGGCAGAGATTTCTCTCCGTGCAAACCCAGTGCCACCCTGTCACCTGGTGCGCTGCCGCGTGCGGCTTCCTTCCCCAGCAAAGGAGTGCTCAACGCAAGTCCTCTTAGAGTGTGAACTGCAAAGTCGTCTGCTGATGCGGATTCGTTTACTTCAGAACACTGTTTTTAGATTGGACTTTAATTTTTTTTGTCTGACAGAAGCTTATTATATTAATGAAGACGCACAGCTAAATGTGCGCATTTGACTAAATTCTCCCTTAAGGCAGGGACCTTGTTTATCTGTATCCCTAATACGTGGTACATAGTAGCTGCTCAACAACTTCAGTTGCATAAATTTAGGTAGATATTAACCATATTTGTGCTTTGTAAAGTGTGTTTGTGATTGGCATGCCTTCTGCAGGCTCTAGGTGTTAACTCATTGGTTAATCCAGGGACTCCCTCCTGTTTGGTGGCATCTGGAAATAGCAGGGAGTTGACTGTCGCAGTTGATTACTGCTGTGAGCAAGAATCTGAAGCTCTGTTTAACTGTAAGGAATGTGACCCAGGCTTGTCCACCCAAATTTTTGGGGTGGGAGTGGTTGGGAGAGGATGTAGGCTTTTGTTTTTTTTTTTAAGTTCCCCCTAGACTTTAAAATGGCTTTACAACCAGATAAAAATATAATTAAAAAACATTTTTTGTGCCCTGGCTAGTGTGGCTCAGCGGATTGAGTGCTGGCCTGCGAACCAAAGGCTTGCTGGTTCGATTCCCAGTGAGGGCACATGCCAGGGTTGTGGGCCAGGTCCCGGTAGGGGGCGCATGAGAGGCAACCACACATTGATGTTCCTCTCCCTCTCTTTCTCCCTCCCTTCCCCTGTCTCTAAAATAAATAAATAAAAAAATTTTTTTTGTAGCTAAAATACATCACAGAGAAGAATGAACAGATTGCTCAGTTTAACACAGAACGGAAAACAAAGAAGAAAAAGAAGTTAGAGGCTGAACACGGAGCTTCGGTGGAGCCCGCAGAGGCTGGAGGAGCAGGAAGTGAGAACTAAACTCTGTCACTGTTCGGGAAAAGCAGCCCTCAGCAGGCAGAGCCACCAAAATACATATTGCCACCAAGGGAATTCTGAAGGAATAAGTGGAGATCTAAAACCGGCAAAGAGGCTTCTGTGCTGTTTTCTCCGAGTCTCTGACGGCGGAAGCCAGCGCAGAAGAGAGCCGGAGACTCTGCCGCAGGACCCTGCCCCACGTCCTACTGAAACGGGTAGGAAAGGGTGCGTTTGAATGGCGTACGTTGGCAATTGTATCTGTTGCAAGTAATAAAACTGTGAGCAGTTAAATGTGGTTGATTTTTTTCCAGCTAAAACCCTAGTTATTTCTTTATTCTTTCATATAATTTTCCAGGCTGACAATTCCTGAAAGATGATAAGGCTGTATTTATTGAGTTCTTTTGATTACCATTGTTTTAAACTCACGTCACTGAGGATCACAGGTGAAAAGGTTGATGCTGGGAAATGGTTCTTTTCACTTTTTTTTTTTTAAGATTTTATTTATTTATTTTTAGAAGGGAAGGGAGGGAGAAAGAGATGGGGAGAAACACCAATGTGTGGTTGCATCTCATGTGGCCCTCCTGGAGACCTGGCCCGCAACCCAGGCATGTGCCCTGACTGGGAATTGAACCAGCGACCCTTTGGTTCACAGCCCGCGCTCAATCCACTGAGCTACACCAGCCAGGGCCTTTTTTACTTTTTAAAGGTGATTTTTTCCAGAAACACAGTTTACAGGATTTTTTCTCAGGCTGTTTTGTAATCACACAGTGGTTATGCTTTGTTTGAGAGCAAAACCTGGTTTCTGACTCCGCCCAGCCCTCCCGGTGCTGCCCCTCCGTTTGGGAGCGGGGGTGCTTCCAGGAACCCCAGTTCTGCTGTCATCTTCTTGGAGTTCCTTAGAGGTCCAGGGCAGGCGGTTTCCCTGCTGGGGCAGTAGGGGTACAGAGAAGGGCCTGGCACTCACAGAGCCCGTTCTGCGTGCCAGGCTGTGCCCCGGCTGTTCCATGTAGCGCCCCACTGGGTCCCCACAGCTCGTTCAGGGCTGTGTGGCTATCCCCCTGGTTGTGATGAGCTAGCTGAAGCTTGAAGAGGGTAACCACCTGCCCAGGATCTGCTGACCAGTAGAGACGACATACATTCGGGGGCCTGACTCGAGAGGGGGCAGGAGAGAAGAGGGCATGCATTTTGGATAGAATTTTTACCATTGATGCCCAAATATGGTTATCACAAGAGACCTCAAAGTCTGGCTGTTGAAAGGAGATGCTAAGCTGTGGTCCTAGTAAAACCTTGGGGAAGGGGGGCCGGTGTCTTCTTTTAAGAAACTTTTTTTTTTGCCCTGGCTGGTGTAGCTCAGTGGATTGAGTGTGGGCTGGGAACCAAAGGGTCCCGGTTCGATTCCCAGTCAGGGCACATGCCTGGGTTGCAGGCCAGGTCCCCAGTGAGGGCCATGTGAGAGGCAACCATACATTGCTGTTTCTCTCCCTCTCTGTCTCCTTCCCTTCCCCTCTCTCTAAAAATAAATAAAATCTTAAAACAAAAACAAAAACATTTTTTTCATTGTGATTTAAAAAAAATAGTTCATTTTTTATTGTGTTTGCCCGTTACCGTTTATCCCCCCATACCCTCTTTCACCTCCATTCCCTCCCCCATAAAGCTTTGAATTTAAACTTCAGTGTCAGCTTCTGAAAATAATTAATCACATGATGTCATGTTAGTTGTAACACAGGTCACATCAGTGAAGGAAAAGGGAATCGTGAAACCTTCCACCCTGGCAGTACCTTCCAGCCAAAGATCTGCATGTTGGTTTCTTTTTTAAATTTTCTTGCTGTTTTTATTTTTTAAGATTTTATTTATTTATTTTTAGACAGAGGGAAGGGAGGGAGAAAGAGAGGGATAGAAACATCAATGTGTGGTTACCTCTTACATGACCCTCACTGGGGACCTGGCCTGCAACCCAGACATGTGCCCTGACTGGGAATCGAATCGGTGACCCTTTGGTTTGCAGCCCGCGCTCAGTCCACTGAGCCACACTAGCCAGGGCTGTGGTCTTACATTTTTGGGGAGTGTAACACAGGGGTGGTTGGACTTTGTCAGGAACAGCTGATTTCACTCCATGTGTTCTCATGAGCTGTGTCCCCCCACCACACGCCCCAGGTTCTCCTGGACGCCCAAGTCCATGGCAGTCGACCTTTTCGTGTCTGTCTTTGGTGACAGTGCAGAAAGGAGCGCTAGAGGGTCCTTTTTCTTCTTTTTTAATTTATTTATTGACAGAGAGGAAGAGAGAGAAACATCAATCTGTTGGTCCATTTATTTATGCATTCTTTTTTTTTTTTTCTTATGTGTTCCCTGACTGGGGATCAAACCCACAACCTTGGTGTGGGAGGAATGCTCTAACCAACTGAGCTACCCAGCCAGGGCTCAGAGGGTCCTTTTTCATGGGCTTGCTTCCTCCAAGCCCTGGAAGCTCATCTGAGCTTTCACTAGACCTGCTGACCGTGTAACCAGATGATTAACCATAAAGGAGCGGAGGTCTTGAAATAAATGTAGCCTGGTAACAAAGGTGGGGGCAGTTTACATTTTCAGTATTTTTGTCTTCCTTGTACGCCAGTTCCTCAAAGAGCCTGAAATGAAAGGTGCTGTGTTAATATTCATTACTGAGATCCTGAGCCAGGTGAGCCTTAGCGTCCCTTTCTGCCCACAGCTGCCGCTGGAGTGTGCTGGGGAGGGTCTGCCCTGCTGTGCACAGCTGACCCCCATCCCGGGAGAGTTGTGGGGCCCTGCTCTTCCCCCCACTGAGCCGTGGAGTCTGGAAGGGGCCCTGAGAGCTTGTGTGGGCTGGCTTCCCACCATCTGGGAGCCCCCTGCCCAGCATGCCTGACGCGGGGTCCCCCAGGCCCTGCTGAGCTCCTCCAGGGGCAGGGAGCCCTCTCTGTTCCTGGACACGAATAGTTGCAGGTTTCTTCTCTTCACAAAGAAAAGCCTTCTAACGTCTGTCCGGGTCCCGTTCTGCCCTGTAGAAAGAACAGTCTTTGCTTTTCCAAATAATCCCAAACTGAATTCCTTTTCCTCAAAGCTCCTGTTGTACGTCTTTCACACATTCTCACATCAAACAGCAGACGACGGGCTTCCGGGAGGCGCACTTTGGGCCAGTGAGCGGCGGCCCCTCCGTGCCCGTGCAGCGCCGGCCGTGGTGGGCGCCCTGCGAGGACTTGCGCCCTGGACTCCCCGGTGCGCTCGGGGGAGGCAGGAGCCAGTGCTGAGGTTGCCCAGCTTTAACTGGGGGTTTCCGTAGCGAGGAGCCCTTTCCACTGGGGGAGGGGGCGCGGACTGGGCACATCTTCCCCACGCGGTGTCAGCGTGAGCACCTCGTGTGCATTCCACTTGCGCCGGGGGCTGTGCATGCCTCTGACCTGGTTCTGGCAGCTCCGTGAGGTAGGCAGTGGGCACTGTTCTCTTGTCCCCGATCTTGTAGGTGAGGAAACAGGCCACGGAGAAAAAGGTGAATTAAATGGCAAAGCCAGGATTTTAGTCCTGGGCACTTGCCTGGAAAAACTAAGCTGTGTGGCCGGTGCCCGAAGACAGCCAGTAACAAGGAGACACGAAGCCCACCCAGAGGCCCCCCCCAACCCACCCCGGCACACCGAGGCTCTGAGAAGTGCCGCCCTTCCTGACGTTCCCTCTGCAAAGAGCTGGCAGTTCTCCGGGTGCTTCACTTCCACTCAGAACCTCGCCTCGGATATCGGTCGCCTTTAGTGGGTTTGTGGTGGATGTGTCAGATTTTAGGGGCGGTCTCAGTTGGGGACACAGGGGCTGCGCGTTTGTTTTTGTGATTCTGAGAGCGGGGCCGGTGAGGAAAAGCCAGCAGGGGCACAGAGGACGTCCCAGGCTGTGCTCCGCAGCAGCGTCAGCCGGGGGTGGGTCAGGTGCGGGTCCTTCAGGAAGAAGTGTGTTTTACACCTGACACTCACACGAATGTGTTCCCACTCCCTGTGATGCACTCTAATTTCTGTTTTATTCGAACACAGTGCTAGTTTAGCCCTGGCTGGTGTGGCTCAGTGGGTTGGAGCATTGTCCCGTGCACCAACAGGTTGCGGGCTTGATCCCTGCTTGGGGCACATACCTAGGTTGCAGGTTCAAGCCCCGGTTGGGGTGCATGCTGGAGGCAGCTGATTGATATTTCTCACATCGATGTTTCTCTTTCCCTCTCCCTTCCCGTCTCTTTGAAAGCAATGAAAGAAATGTCCTTGGGTGAGGATTAAAAAAAAGTGCTAGTTTTTATGACCCACTGGTGAGTGGTCAGTAGCACTTTGAAAAACACTGCACTTGAGCCTGGCTACTCTGGGGACAGCATCAACCTGGGAGCTCGTTAGAATCGAGGGACAGTGGCTCCCCCTCACACCACATCAGAATTGGCATTTTAGTCTGCATTTTAGTCAGGCGACTTGGGCTCACTGCTCAGTTTGAGAAGGCCTACGCTGGGGGACAGTGTCCAGCCTGCTGGGCCGGGGAACGGTCACTGGGGTCGTCCTTGCCTGCGATCTGGTGAAACTGGGGGACCTCTAAGCAGCTGCCTGAGCCCTCGTTGCGACCCCCTTTTTTCTGCCCACAGCAGATTCAGTCACGCTCTTCTATGGGCAAAATCTCAGATGCTAAGCTCCTTACCCAAGGCTAAATTTACACCACGTTAAATCACTCGGGTTTGTTCTCCCGGCTTCCTGCTTGCTATAGGCGTGATTACGAGGAAGTGGAACTTCTTCAGAAGCAAATGCACATGAATTGCAAAGGCAGAGCAAATCACAGGAAGAGACCTGTGGCTCTAATGAAGGGTTAAGTCCCATCCAAAAGCGCCTTTGTGGGCCCTGATTGCTGCGGCATGTGCGTCACCACTTGAGTGTGGGGGATAGGGGGGTGCAGGCCTCACACAGGTATGTACACAAGAAACCAGCTGCAGGTTGAGCTAAAAATACCCCTCACCCCGTCTCCAAAGAAAGGACCCATGTCCACAAAACCCTGATTTCGGGGCTGTCGAGGAGGACGAGCCGCCACGGAGCTGGAGAGGAGTGCTCGCCAGCCTGCAGAATGCCGCCCCGCTGCCTGCTGCTGCTGCTGCTGCTGCTGCCGCCGCCGCTCTCACGGGCCACCGCTGCCCTTCCCCTGGAGGGCGGCCTCGTGGGCCAGGACGGCCACAGCGGGGTGAGTAGTCCGTATCTCGGCCACACGCTAGCCCCCTTTCTGGCTGTCTTGCTGCCTGGCCTGCCTGGCCATGTCTGTGGGCTCCCCAGCACCCACAAGGCCAAGTGAGCAGGACTGGCCGCAGGGCTGTGCTTCGTGGTGCTGCCCCCGGGACTGGGACGCGCACACAGACTGCCGAGTCCCGCTCACTTTCCGTCAGGAAGTCAGGGACTCCGCGGAGCGTCCCCGTGCCAGGGGCTTCCTCTTTGCATGTGAAGTGGTCGTACCAGTCTGTGACAGAGCGATGGTGGAGCTCACTGCAGGGTTAGCCATGCGCGTGCGTGCACACACACACACACACACACACACACACCCCTAGAATCTTAATTTATGTTCACAGTGCCTGTTCTCCCGGCGCAGATGAATTGACACCGTTGCGTTTTTCACTGTGAGAACTTGTAACGTCGTGAGGTGATTGATTCTTCTCTTTTTCCCATTTTGAAAAAGTTCCAAGAACAGTACATAAAGTTGACCATTAAACATAGATTTTTCTCTAAAATTACCAGATGAGTTTCAGACAAGTCATTTATCATCAGATTACTCCTAGACGCTTTCTAAGGCGTTTGAAAGACCAGGGGATCAGGTCCAGTCTGATCTGTCTTGAGGAGCAATTTGGGGACAGCCAGGGTGACATGGGAGGGGGGAGAGCCGTGCTCAACCAGCCCGACCCACCTCAGGGCTCTGGGGGCCAGCCCGTCACTCCTCGCGGAGAACGGCAGGTCTCCTGACCTCTCTGAGTGAAGGACCTCAGCGCAGACATGTGCTAACCGAGCAGTCTATTTCTTTCCTGATTGAAAAGTCTTTACTTTCCCTTTTTTTCTAATTAGAGCAATGCAGTTAAAGTGTTCTCTTAACTTTCTCATCCTTTCAACAGGGACGTGATTTATTATTCTGGAGCATTATTTTTTTTTTTTTGGAAGGAAGGGAGGAATTATTTATCTTTTAATGCTGGCTGAGCCAGATGGTTGATTTTTCTTTGTCCTCTCCTTTTTAAAAGCATCGGCAGGAAGTGGCCGAAATAAAGAAAAACAGCCTGCTGACTTTCCTTGCTCGGTGGTACGCGTGGACCTCCCAGGCCAGGGCAGCACCCTCCGTGGGTGGGGAAGCCAGCGAGGTGTCCAAACGGCAGGACGGCACACCCCCTCAGCAGTCCTCTCGCCCCGACAAGGTGCCCTGCAGGAATTTCTTCTGGAAGACCTTCTCCTCCTGCAAGTAAAGCTCTCCCTGCATCACGCGAGCAAGGAAGCGTGATGATGGACCCAAATAAAACGTATTAAGCAGCCGTGATCTTTCTTTATGCAGTTGTTTTCTTGTTTCTGTGTGATTTGAGAAGTATTTTTAGCTTAAGCTCCAGTAACGCCCAGTGCTGAATGTCTTGAGTAATCTGGAACCCAAAGTGCATATTTCTGAAAGACTTCTGCGGGTTTTGCTGTGTCCTCAGTGTGGCCCTGGGGCTGTCCCTCCACCTTCGTTATGTGCTTGGCAGGTGTCTGTCCTCGTCTTCCTTTCTTCGATTCAAAATAGCTAAAGGCGACATATTTAAAAGTTCAGAATAACATCTTATTTCAGTTTATATTGCTATAAACTAATTTAAAATATTTCTCTCGTTTTAAAAGCACATTTTTAATACTGTTCAAAGAGCAAAATGGTATATTCTTCCTGATTTATTTTATTTTTAAAGATTTTATTTATTCATTTTAGAGAGAGGGGAAGGGAGGGAGGGAGAGAGGGAGAGAAACAGCAATGTATGGTTGCCTCCCACGTGGCCCCCACTGGGGACCCGGCCTGCAACCCAGGCATGTGCCCTGACGGGGAATCGAACCGGGACCCTCTGGTTTCCAGCCCGCGCTCAATCCACTGAGCTACACCAGCCAGGGCTATTCTTCCTGATTTAGCAAAAACTTTAAAAACAAATGTCATCCTATTAAACAGGCATCATGCTGACATGTTTATAAAAGCTACATTCGAACCAGCTGTTACACACATAGTACTTTTAATTAGTAAATCAGTAATTTGTTGGAATTCTTTCCGTGGATGAGTGCCGCAGGTTTATTTCAAACCAAAAGCCGAGCAGTGCTGCTGCCCAGCCGGTGGCCCACGTGCCTCAAATTCCAACCCAAGGACCTGCGGAGTCACAGGATCCGGGCCGTGTCCCCAGACAGGTGCACATGGATAGATACGTATTATGTGTGTGACTGTTATGTTTCCACAGTCCTCAGTGATTTCCCACAAAAGTGGCAGTGAATGATGGTTATGGGAGGGGGGTTCCATTTCTGTGACGTCCTGCAGAGCAGCTGGTGGGCCCTGTGTGGGCCAGGCTTTCCGTCTGCCGAAAGGAAGTTAGAAGCAAGTGACTTGCTCCGTTTCAAAACCCTCATCAAAGTTTTAATTCTCCCCGATAGCGCCGAAGTCCTGGCTTGGTTACACATGATTGTAACTCGCAAATCATAAATTCTGAAGCAAATTTCCAGAGTGATGTTTTCAGATGCTGAACTTCAAAGCTTAGATTCTTGCCTGGAGTCAGGCAAAGGCTGGCCGGGGGGACACTGTGACACCCCTCCCTGCTGCCAGGGGGACAGACTCACGGAGTCTGACTGCTGACCGTTCCGTCCTGTTTTCTGCAGAGCTGAGCTCGGCTTCCTAGTGACTGGCCGAGGAAAAGTGTAACGCGATCGAAGAGCCCCCACAGCGTCTGCCTTTCCAGACACGGCAGCCTGTGGAGACCAGGAGCCGGGCCCGCGCGCCGATGGAGGTCGTCTGCCTGGAAGACCCTGCAGAACTCCGCCTTACAAGCTTTTTCTAGAAGAAAAGCACAGCCATTGTTTTTCAGTTTCCATTGAGGTCATACACACAGTCCTTCAGACGGGGATTTTAACTTTGAACTAAGTAATAACTGAAGGATAATGAGGCTAATCTAATGGCACTGCCAGGCGATCCGTCAAGTCTAAGCCCACCTCCGTTCAGGGGCATGAATAAAATGTGAGCTGGCATCAACTGCGTGTTAGACTAGAGTAATATGCTCGTGATTAATAAATTAGCACACAATGGGTACTTAGGGTAATTTCCAACCATCAGGTTTTTGGTAGACTTAGACTCCCTTTCTGTAGTTCAGTCTAGTCCAATGTGTCGATCTGGGACGTCAGCACCTGGACAGCTTCTAATTCATTCTCTTCTACTTCTTTCCGGCATTTATCACCAGAATAGGTCCTGAACTGCAGAGGATTGTGACATAGCTTGCGGCAGAAACCCCTTCCTGCCCCTCGCGTTTCAGGGCTGACCGCGAACCGACCCAGGCTTTTGGAAAGTCGGGCCAGGGAGCTCACGGGAGATTCTCACTCCAACAACTCGATTTGATAAGGGCGCCCGCTGAAGGGGTAGCCCGCGTCTTACCAGTAGCAGCTTCTTCGGTGGCGATGTGGATTCCACTCGGAACAAATGAGAAGCGGAAACGTCATTCAGGTGGTAAAAACAAGGAAATTTTCTGTTTCTAGATTAGGAAGGAAGAGGCAAAGGGCAGCTGAGCAACCCACTATTTCATTCCTCATAACCCTCATATGAACAGTCATTTATCCTTTCCCTTATAATTAAGTAGTTAAGTGGTCAAAAATACATGTGTTTGCCTTATTAAAATAATTATAAGCTGGCTAAAGCTCGAGTTTCTTGGTTATAGTTCTTGTAACGTGGTGTTGGAGAATACTGAAGAAATTCCAGCGTCTGCATTAACCCGTCGGTTTCCTTCCTTGTAATTGTGCGAGTGTTACCTGCTTTCATTCAGGCGAACACCCGGCGTTAGGGTTCTCTGATCGGAAAGTTGGATGCGCCTCCTGGGGAGTCTAGTCCCCTCACTCGAAGCCTTCGAGTAGGATGAGGGGGACCCCCCGGTCAGGCGGCGTGGAAGACAAGGCAGTAGGTATGTTCAGACTAGATCATTTCAAGGTCCTTAAAAACCTCAAGTAATAAAAGATACAACCAAAATAATTTAAGGCAAAACTACAAATGTTGAAAATCCCTGAAAGAAAAAAAAAAAGGATAATTAGGAAATTAAACAGCTAAACACCACTCTGGTTGGCAAAGGCACATTAATAATTCTTGTATTAATGCAGGGTATTTTTTTTCCAGGCAATTATTTTATTCCTTTCTGGAAAATGAAAAATCCATTACTTTTTTCCTCTTGCTTTTACCCAGAAATTAAAGGTTGGTAAGTGGTAATTAGCACAGCTCCTGTCAAAGCCAATTGCCTAATGGGGACTGACATTTGACTTGCAGTGAAAGAATGGGACATGGCTGATGTCGAGTTCATTAGTCCCGGCCGCTTTCTTTGACATTCTTTCTCCTACCGTAAAACGGGCAGGCCCCACGCGCTCCTGTTGTTAGATTGCTGTGCTGCTGCTTTTCTGGGTTAGAAGGACCGGAGGCACAGGGGTGGAGGGGGTGAAGGGTCGCGAGGGGCAATGTCACGTGTTTGCACCCGCTCTCACTACAGCTTGTGGCTAGAGTTTGCAGATGAGGGTCTGTGCCCTAGACACCCAGACAGGCACCCCCTGAAGACTCGCCCCTGTCTCTGCTCCTGCCCTGGCCTCTGTCCCTGGGGAAGTGGAAGGGAACCACTCTGTAGGCACTGGCGCCTTCTCACACGTCATTTAACCCTTTCCATCTTGGGGCCTCACACTAACTTTGCATTTTTGGAAACTAAGGTCTCGAAAGGCTAGACTCCACATGGGTTTGTCTTACTGCAAAGCCACAGTACTCTTCCCATGACCCTATCTATGCAGCTGAGATGCTTGTTGAGTTCAAGTACAAAATACCAACTGCCAGGCCAGTCAACCAAAGCTCCGCTGTGTATTTGACAAAAATAATTTAAGATTTTCAATTCAGTAGAGCAAAGCGGGAGATGATGCTGGAACTGGTGAGTAGAAATACTGTTCTGTTGTGCTAACTGTATAGTAGTGTTCAAGTGGCTTATTTACTTCTTATACCCCACCAGTATGCTGACTACAATTAGATCTTTTGGGCCCTGGCTGGTGTGGCTCAGTGGATTGAGCGCGGGCTGGGAACCAGCGGGTCCCGGTTTGATTCCCAGTCAGGGCACATGCCTGGGTTGCGGGCCGGGTCCCCATGAGGGCCATGTGAGAGGCAACCATACATTGCTGTTTCTCTCCCTCTGTCTCCCTCCCTTCCCCTCTCTCTTAAAAAAAAAAAAAAAAAAAAGACCTGAGGCAAGTCACGGAACCTTGCTGAGCACCATGTCACTTGGGTATGAAGTGAGAGGCAGGAGCCGCATGCGCCCTGCCCAGCTCAGTGTTTTGTGAGGCCCCACGTGACAGGTGCTGGTGTGGGGCAGACCGCAAACCGCTATGGAAATCCTCCTCTGGTGTGACTTCCCCGTCCGGTGCTTCGAAATGGGTGGGGAAGCCTTCGGCTGTCTCTGCACCCTAAGGTTGCTGCTGGCATTGGCGGGTGGGGGTAGGAGGTGGGATGCACGTCTTCCAGCGATTTATAGGACGATTCTTCACAATGAAGAACTGGCCCCATGTCCCACCTGACTTTTTAAGATTTTATTTATTATTAGAGAGAGGGGAAGGAGGAAGAAAGGGAAGGAACATGGATGCGAGAAACATCCATCAGCTGCCTCTCCTTGTACGCCCCTTCCAGTGACCAAACCTGCGACCCAGGCACGCGCCCTCACCGGAAGGTATTTTTTCCACTTTGAATGTTCCCTGGATTTTTCAAGAATGCAGCTACCTTGTGGGGAAAAAAAAACGATGTTATTTTGTTCAGAACGGCAGTAACAGGGGAAATCCCACTACAAAGGGCAGTGCTGCCTGTGGCACCTGAGTGGACAATCGCTGCACGCCCGTGCCCGCCGCCTGTCCCTCACAGCGATTCTGTGCCCCAGTGCAGACCTCTTCCAGCTCCTTGCGCCGTCGGCAGTCACACACAGGGACGCACAGTCACACACGGAGACGCACTGAGGAGATGCATGCCGCTTTATTGGAAATCATTTTCCTTTTGTTTCTTCTGAAATACCACGTTTGGGGTATTATGTCAGTGCTTTTCAAGGCATGTGTGTAGGTAAGTTATCAGCCCTGGCTCTCGCTTAAGGATAATTAAGGAGGCAAAACAAAATATGCTATTAACAGAGGGAGTGCCGGGGCCAGGAAGGCAGAACCGCGGGGGTGGGGGGGTGGGGGGGGTGCTAGTGCAAGGGCGGGGAGTGCAGCCGAGGCCCCTGGAACACCCCAGGAGGAGGAAACGGTTCTTTGTGTTCTGTTTGGCTTCTGAACCCTTCCTGGCCTCAGGACTTACTGTTTTATTTCTTTATTTAATAACCAGCCAATGTATCTCTTAATAGCATTCTATTTTCCTCTAAGCACACGCTTTAAGAAAAAATAAGTCCCCAATAACCCGTGACTTTTTCCCTGCAAGGAGACTGTGTTTTAGATGACGAAGCCTGAACAAGACATTTGCACAGAAACAGGAGGTATGTAAACTGGAAGCCTCTGCTTTGCACCCAGAGACTTGGTCGTATTGCATGGAAATTGATTTAATGACCTTTTATGCCCCCTGCTGATAAAACATATTAGAAAACTGAAAGAGTTTCAGATCTAATTTCATAATACTGAATTAGTATTAGAAATGGCGAGACTTCCCGTATGTCCCTATGGTCTGCCAACTTAGTATGTGCCTTCAGACAAATGAAAAAGTCCACTGCCTTGGGAAACAAGTGTGTGGCCGTCATCAACACAGCTGTGTCACCTTCTCTGCCATTATGTCTGAATTCTGCATTTCTAGCTTTAGAACACAGTGGTGAGTCCGAAATATGACAGCTTCTTTTCACTGCCCTTCACAACCGCTTTACAACAGAGAACGTGAGAACGCGCAATAATTAGAGGAGGTCGGATACTACGGGTGCTGCAGCCTCGTTCACGGTGGGCAGAAGGGCGGATGCTGAGATCTGGAGTAGCTTTTCTGGACGCTGAGATCCAGAAGGGCGGATGCTGAGATCTGGAATAGCTTTTCTGGAGGCGGCGCGGAGCCCGTCTTCCAGCCAGTTCCAGGAGAACGCGCTCGGAGGCAGGGGGCGGAGCAGTTACACAGGTGGCTGAAATGGCTGAAGGGATTTACTGGTGGCTAAAACCAAGGTCACAGGGTTCTCTTTGGCATATTTGCAGGTCCAGCTACGTGGGGTCTAGTTTGGCTCGTTTGGGAGCCTGCAGTTCTCCGGGCAGCGAACTCCTCCTGGCTGAAATACTCCTGAGAGACTGCAGACTCTGTATCTGCTGGAGGCGCAGGCTCAGCTCCTGGTGACAGGCCTGTTGGGCAGTTTCTGTCTTCTTTATGTCCCAGTTCAAAGCAACAGCCAGTGCTTTGGGGTCCTCCCTGGTAACCAACTGCGGCAAGAATGAGAACCACTGAGAACTACTGCTCTGCCCGCCTCGCCTGCGGCTCCCACGGTTTCTTTAGAGCCGTGAGCTTAGGCGACACTGTTATGTCCCCACTGAAATGCCAGGTCTCCTTCATATTAAACTGTCAGGGGCCTTACCACACACCAGCGGGGAAGCCTCTTCGGAAAGAAGCGCGCTTGGAGCAACTGCACATCCTTCACTTACAGGACATTTAGCCAAGTGAAGTCCAGACAGTTTCCTTCCCTTCTAGCTACACTGGGGAGGCCACTGGGACAGGGCCAAGGGCGGGGAAGGAGCGGGGGCGCCTGCTGTGATGGCTTCTCTTTGCCAAGCTTCCAGCCCCTGGTCTGAGAGCCAGCACGGGCGAGCCCCTCCAGGCGCCTGCCCTGTGAGCTTGTGTGTGTGTGTTCGACTGCCACGACCCTCCCTCAGCCAGAGGCCGGAGCCCTGCTGCTCCTCCCTGCCAGGGTCTGTCATTGCGTCACCCGCTCTGATCAGAAAGTCGTGTTTGGTGATCTGCGGGGGTGCCTCCACTTTGTTTAAGCCGTTCTGATCTAGATTACACGAGACGTTTGCAAATGCTCTGGCATATAACAATAGGCAAACGGGCAGCTAAGATGCGGGGTCTGCAGCAGCGAAAAAAATCCCACACAAGCCTCTGCGGGGCTCTCCCACACCTCTGGGGAAGCTGAGCTCTGTCCTTCAGGGCCCCTGGCTCTCGCCCACCTCCAGATCCTGACTAGACAAACTCAGCTCTGGGGCCGGCTTCTCCTTCAGTGCAGTAAGGATCTGGCTCGAGAGGGCAGTTTCCGAGGAGCTTGCTCTGCTCACACCCGCGTCAACGGCATCCCTCTTGTCACCGAAGCCAGCTTCGGGCTCTGCAAAGCAGACAAGACATGGAGATCAGCCACACCAACCGGCCAGACAGGAGGCTGGAGGCTGGCCTCCTCAAGTCCCCTTTACGTGTCCTCAACGTTCTCGCGGAGCCCAGCCTCCAGCCTCCTTATTCATCAGGAGGGCAAGACAGAGACCTGGCATTTCAAGACGCCAGGCGACTGTGGCCTCACTGTTGTTGGCCACGTCACCATGTGGGGTTCCCTCACTGAGTTCTTGGTGGCGCTCCCCAGCCAACGAGCCCTACCTGGCTGCTTTGACAAGATGCTGCCCTCCTTCTCCAAAGCCTGGAGGTAAAGTTCCAAGAGCTGCTTGGACTGACGGGCTTCCTCTCGCTGGTCAAGCACCTGCTGGAGGGTGTTCTGCAGCCCCTGGACTGTGACGCGGCTTTGGCCAAGCTCCTGAGCCAGGTCTGAGCAGGGAACATCGATGAGCACCTGCCGAACAAACACGGACTCTGAGAACCAAAAAGTGCTTTCCGAGCGAGGTGCTCTCCCTCAAATTCCTTAGTTTCTGAGGCACGTTTAATCTAGTTTCCAAAGTTACTTAACATGGCTGCCTAAGAATCAAGAGAGAGGCATGCAATTTTTCAGTTTTCCTCTGGTGAAAAAATCTGGGAAATGATACCCTAGTGCCTCATTAAAAACTAAACAAAATCCTGATATTAAAAAAACCCCGTTGTGCCCTAGAAATTAAAAAGTCTTCATAAAAAAGATCTGACTGTTGAAACTCTGAAGTCACCCAAGTCTCTAGACTGGTTTTCATCACCTGTAAAGTGGGGCAACACTGGCACCCACGTCATAAAGCGTGTACCTCCCGTGTCTCCCCTTCCCTCCCACCTGTTCTCGCTGCCCGCAGCCCATGCTACGGTGGTGCCTTTTCTCCATCCGCCGGGGCGGCCTCCTTAAGTCCGCCTTGCGCGGCCTCAACGTCCCTGCGGAGCCCAGCGTCAGGCCTCCTGCTCACTCACGTCCTGACGCCCGTATTTTGTGAGGCCCATGGTGCTCCTTATTTTAAGGGTATACTGGAGCACTGCAGTCTGCTGGGATTTGCGGGGGGGTCTTAACGACCCCTTTCCGTTCCTTAAAAAAGGAAAAAAACAAAACCAACAAGCTAGCTCCTGTCTTCCCTCTGCCTGCAGCGCTCGGGCCCCAGCCTTTCCCAGGCAGGCTCCACCTTGTCCTGTGGCTCTCAGTTTACTGGTCACCTCTGGGAAACCTGCCAGCGTTTATCCTCGACTTATTTATCCTACGCGCGAGCAAGTGCACAAAATGACACTGGCGTGAGTTCTTCCGCAGCGCTGTCTGGGACAGCCAGACTGAGGACAGCCCAGCATCCCCTAGTGGGGAAGGCTCGCTGAACCGCGTGGACGCGGCACGCACGGATACCACGCAGAGGTAAGGAAGGCCTGGGACGTCTTTCACACACCGACCTGGATACTCCGACACTTCTTTAAACACAGAGTGGGTGTGTTTCCACGTGTGTGATGTGGTGGTGGGGGGAGAACATATGTATGTGCCGTGCACAGGAGAGCTCTGGAACAGGAGGAACCGACAGATGGGCTGTCTCCACGAAGGGAACCGGGGAGCTGGGGGCAGGAGTCAGACCTTCCCGCATGCCCTTCCCCCGTCCCAATCTCACTGAGATGCAATTCCCACACCACACACCTCCCCCACATGAAGTGTACAGTGGGTTTGGGTACCTTCCCAGAGTTCTGCAATCGGCAGCACAGTCATTCTAGAACATTTTCTGCCACTGTAGGTTTGTGTACTCCGGCTTTTTCATGACAAAAGCAATTATGAAATATGTGGCCTTTCATGTCTGGCTTAATTCCCCCAGCGTAACGTTTTCAAAGCTTCCCCGCGCTGCGGTGTGCGTTAATGCTTCACTCCTTTTTATGGCCAAGTATTCCATTAGATGGATATAGCACACTTTATTTATTCATCAGTTGATGGGCAGCTGGGCTATTTTTACTTTTTGGCTACCTGGATATCTTTCTATATGTCTTGGATTTTTAAACATGTGACTGTATTCATATTATTTATTCAAAATCAGTATGCAAGTGTACAAAATAAGCTAAAGGTCACCTCCTTGGAGGGGGGCCTTCCTTTCTTTGTGGTCCAAACGGGACTTCCCTGAGCTCCCGGATCTCAAGTGGCCCCGTCATCCTCGGCACACCGCCCTGTGCCACCGTTTCTTGGTTTGTCTGCCTCCCCTCATCCGAATTCGAGTTCTGCTGGAGCAGAGACTGGGCCGCTCTGTTCAGCACCGGACCCCCGGGGTGCAGAGGCACGCCAGACATAGAGCAGGGCTCAATGCATAGTTTTTTGCATTAACACATCATTTTATCCCAGCTTTACTAGAGGTAACACAGGCAGAGACGCTAAGATACTGGCTCAGAGTCAGAGTGACGGAAGTGGAATTTAGCCGAGCTCCTCCCACTCCACACTCTCTGGTAAGAACATCCTCCACCCCAGTGTGGACCTAGGTAGGTCTAGGTGGGGCCTGGGCATCTATTTTACAAAAGATTTTATTTACTTTTTTTTTTTTCCTAGTGAGAGAGGAAAGGAGAGAGAAAGAGAAGGAGAGATGCATCCATGTGCAAGAGATACATCGATGGGTCGCCTCTCACACGCCCCCATTGCCCTCAGCTGGGGACCTGACCCGCAACCCAGGCATGCGCCCTGACTGGGAATCAAACCGGCAACCTTTTGGTTTGCAGGCCGGTGCTCAATCCACTGAGCCACACCAGCCAGGGCTGGGCATCTGTAGTTTTAAAAAGCTCCATAGGTGATTCTGATCTAAGCTGAGGGCTAAAAAAATTCCTACACCAGGTGAGGGAATTAGAAAATGAAGAATCTCGGTTATCATTTAAAATATTTGGAAATTAATAAATAATAAGAGTAACATGGCAAGACATGTGGAGACTCAGACAATGGTGGGGGCGGCAGGGGCCAGATGAGTGGCTGTGGGCTGGGGCGGAGCTTACCTGGAGGTCCTCCTCTGACAGGAGGATGATGCTGGATAGGTCTTCTTTCAGCTGCCTGGCCACGTTCTTCCACCTCTGTCCTGCTCCGCTGTCTGTTTCATCTACATCCATGGACTCCTGGGAAATCCAAGCGGTACCTCCGTCTGATAAAGGGGGGAAAAGGCCAGTCAGTCGGATGCACCTGAAGCGCTGTTTCCCCTCCTCCCCTCACCCCCACGGCCCTCCAGGATGTCTGCACATCCTTCTCACGGGCCATGTAGAATAACCTCAATGGAGAAGGAAGCACCTTTTCTCAAGGGTTTATGTGAAAGCCAATCCACAAGGAGGACCTTAATTTTCCTTCTTCCATCTTCATTTTATTTCTGTATGTAACTACTCTTTATTCTTTTAGGGAAAGAAGCTACTTGACCCCACTAGGCAGCCACGCATAGCCAGGCTCCTACCACACTCCCCTTTAGGTTTGTTTTTGTATCTCTGGGCGTGTGCTGTTTTGTACACAAAACACGATTCTCAGCAGCTCGCCTGTGCTTGAGGGCTGGTCTTACCCTTGACCAGAGGAGCTGCAGCCATGGCTGTGTGTGGGCCCAAGTGCAAAGGGGGCTGGCAGAGCCACTGCTGGAGGGTAATTCCTCCATTTAGTCAAACGAGGACTTTCCTTAGGCACTTCTTTAGCTCTTCGATCTGGCTCATCAATACTAGTTCCCTGTGTATCTCCAGGGACGATGGTAACAGGTAACATTTCTTGGGACCTTTACTGAGTGACAGGTGAGATCCAAATGCTTTCTATCAGTGGTTCTCAACTGATAATGAGCTTGCCTACCAGGGGACATGTGACGATGTCCGGGGGCACGTTTGGCTATCACGGCTGGAGTGAGGAGAGGTACGGACATACAGAGGGCAAAGGCCACGGTGGTGCGAAACTTCCTGCAGTGCACAGGACAGCCCACGACAGAGTTCTCCGGCCCCAAAATGTCAGGAATGTTGTCGAGACACCCTGGTTGGACAGGCACTATGTTCTAGAATCCTCACAGCACCCCTAGGAGACAGGTACTGTGATTGTTCTCTCAACACAGTGCTGAGAAGTTAGGTCATCTGGCCAAGGTCACGTGGCCAGGAAATGGCAGAGCCAGGGTGCAGAGGGGGCAGCCTGCCTCTTCCTGCGGCACCGATCTCTCTGCCAGGCTGCACTTCAGTTGCTGTCGGTCTGTGAGTCACTTGAGAACCGTCCCACTCATCTTCACCCCAAGACTCAGCGCATACCAGGCGTACAGAAGGCGCTAGGTAATTGTGTGTTGCGTAAGTGCTCAGCTAGTCAGCCACACAGTAGCCACATGCCTACGCAGTCGAAGGAATCGTGATGGCTGTTGGGTTGCACAGGCCATTTTACCCATGGCCGCACTCCTTACCTGAGTTGCTGTATGCCCACTTTTCATTACCGGCCAATGCCACAAACTTAGTATTAGAAGGTAGACACAGGAAGTAATCATCATCATCCACTATGGTGCCATCCTCTGCCAGGACCAGGGTAATTGGTGCCAGGGACTTATCGATGGCCAGGATGTCATAGGCTGAGAAAAAGAAAATATTTGGCAATTGACAAGTATCCATAAGGAAACTGCATCTATCCTTTTGTATGCCCCCAGGGCCTAGCGGAATTCCTGTAGGTAAATAACTACAATAACAATTGCAACTTTAAGGAGCACTAATGTAACACTGTCACATGCCTGGTCCTGTTCTAAGTGCTTTTCCTATAGAGTATTAATCTCCTAACAATTCTATAAGGTAGACACTATTGTTATTCCCATTTCACAAATATCACACCCAAGGCTCAGAGAAGTTAAGTAACTTTCCCAAGATCACAGAGTAAGCAACAGAACTGGGATTTACACCCAGAGTCTGGCTCGATTCCTGGTAAACAAGCAGTCTTTCTTTCACTCATTTACGCAGTGGTTATCTTAAGTTCTTGTGTTAAATGCAAAAAAAAAAAAAAGAAAAAAAAATAGGGGAAAAAAGGTAATGCTTTTTATTCTTTGTAGTATCTTTCTTTACAGTCTTTCTACACCTGGGAAAAGTATGAAGAAGCAGAAGCTTGTATCAGTAGCTTTTCATTTTATTGCGGGGCAGGAGGCCTTATCCAGGGCAGGTCAGTACCATCCCATTTAGTGATGGCAAAGCTAAAATGCTAATGGGACCAGAGTAAGCAGAGAAGTAACCCAAAGCCTATAAATATCCTCAGGCAATGTCACCTGCCACCCAAATCTGTACGGAGTATACTCCAGGCAGAGCACAGAAGGGACACTAAAACTACCCTAATGCCAAGAAAAAATACGTAACCGCTTATGTGGCAGATGCCACGTCACTCAAGCATTTACAGTGCTTTGGCTGCTCCTGGGTCTCTGAAAGACGTTTGTCCCCTGAGGCTAGATGACTGAGAGGAAGCAATGAACAGGAACACACACTGTGACCACATGCCTGGGGACCACTCACTCGTTTAGCAGGTAGAACTTTGGTTAAACAGTTTACTGCTATGGACCAATAACACTGGTAAATGACTTGTATGTATCATCTCCTTTGAGAGTCCCGACAATCCTGGGAAGCAGGGCTGTAAATAGTATTATACCCACCCTCTTTGTCAAGGAGAAAACTGAGGGTAGAGAGACGATTAAGTGCAAGGTCAAGCAGCTATACAGTAACAGTATGGGGCTGGGACTCATAACTTCTGTCACCTCGGTCGCTCACAACATCGATTTTTTATTTATTTATTTTCAGAGAGAGGAGTAGGGAGAGAGAAAGAGCAATGTATGGTTGCTCCTCACACGGCCCTCACCAGGGACCTGGCCTGCAACCCAGGCATGTGCCTGGACTGGGAATCGAACCGGGACCCTCTGGTTCCCAGCCTGCGCTCAATCCACTGAGCTACACCAGCCGGGCTCACAACATCGATTTTTGTCTGGATCCCCCAAATGCACGGCAGCAGCTCCCTCTTTACAGCGCAGGTAGGTCCGTATCAGAGCTGAGGGTGGAAACCCGCCCCACCCCGCATGGGCTCAGCCGGAGGCCTTAGTACCACCTTAGAGAGTACCACCAGTCCGACACTACGCTGGGTTGATCCAAAATCTAAGTGGTTTTAGGCAAGGTACCCAAGTCGAGTCTTAATTTCCATAGCGCTTCCCGTCTACCTTTCCACCATGATGAGTCTCACACGAGCTAAGTTAAAGCGCTTGTAAACGCTTTGAAAACTTTACGTGGCTATGCCCACGTGAGTCATTTCTGTCTCAAGGCTACAGGAGCTTCAAGAATCCCAAATACCTCTCCTCGCTCCGCCTTGCCCGCCCGAAATCCCCACCCGGCCCCGGCCCCCCAAGCCCTCGCCCGGGTCCCGTGCCAACCCTTGCTCTTCAGATCCTCGAGGCAGGAGGCCGCCACGCCGTGCTGTTCGCGGCTCTGGTTGCGGCGCAGCAGACACGGCTTCAGAGTCTGATTGTCTCCAGGTTCCGGAGCCCTGGCGTCCCAGGACCCCTCCATCCTCTTCAGAGGGCACCCGATTGACTCTGGGAAGTCCGGGAAGCTAGCTGCCCGGTGTCCCCCGACCCCACCCGGGACATGCCGGGAAATGGAGTTCTCTCTGTAGCAAATCCCGCGTGGGACCAAGGCACGCTGGGAGATGTAGTTCTAATGGACACTAATCACGTGCGTCCCTCGGGCCATGCTGGGAGCTGTAGTTTCTGGGTGCAAAGCCGACCTGGTTACGTCACGCAATTCTACCTAAGCGGAGTTGTAGGGATTTATTTAGTTTGTAGGGATTCAAGGACACACTTGCCTAATGAGTTGTTAAAGAACTCCTATGAGCCTATATAAATGCTGTCTTTCATTGTCCTGTGTTAATTTGCTTTCCCTTTCTAACCTGAAAAGATCTGCAAGATGTCCCATCTTTCAGGCTGATCTGAAGGAAGTCAATTTAAAAAATTGATGAGTGTAGTTTTCAATCTTGCTGAAAAACGTAACAGAGAGGGGTAAGATACTCGCACATATCCGTTCAATTCCCTGCTTCCGCCGTGCAAACTGGGTTGGACTCATAACAAAATGCCTAAATAAATAGATTAAGCACTATAGTCTAAAAGAAATAAGAGAGGAAAATGGAAACGCGAACCACATCACTGAGATTGTCCAGATGCTGCTTAACAATATACTCGCTCTTGTTCCATACTGCTCCTTATGGAAAAATCTGTTTTCCCCCCAGGAAAACCCAATATTTAAGGTTAAAATAATAATAAAAAAGTATTTCCTCGCTGAAAAGAGGTCCTTTTGTGGAAACAAGAAATAATTGTCAGCCCACATTCATTCAGGGTCAGTCTCATATTTTGTTTGGGAACGAAATGAGCTGTCGTGGGAAAAACGTAGCCAACTGATTGCAACGCAACTATGACATCAACTGGGGGTTCCAGTGCATGCAACCCTTCCGTGTAAAGTTCACGTTCACACTCCTGGCCCAGAAGCCCCCCGTTCTGTGTTCTAACGGTCCTGCACACTGTTATCAGACTCTTCTCCAGCAGGCTGCGAATGTGTCTTTGGCCTGGACTTGGGAGCAGGGGTTGTCTTGGATTTTTTTATTTCTAGCGCCTACCAAAGTGTCTGAAAATGGTAGGCACTCAACAAGTGGTACTGAATTGAACCATTAATTTTCTTTCTTTCTTTCTTTCATTCATTCATTCAATACTTAGCGAGTCCCTTACATGTGCCCAATGCAGTGTGGAAGTGTGGGGATGGGCAGAGGTTTAATTCAGTAATAATAATAATGTACATATAACAATACGAAAAGGACAGACCTCGGACCTTTTCGGAGAGCAGGGACCTAATGTAAACTGTGCAAGGTGGCTGGGACGTGGGAGTTCCCCCTCCTCCCCAGGGCGCCCCCCATCGACAGGCTCGGTTCCGGCTACTTTAGTCTGGGCGGGAGGGCGCGAGCCGGGGCTCCCGGGAGAAGCCTCGCCCAGCGGCGATAGATTAGTCAGGCCTCAGAAAGATGGCGTCCTCGGAGCAGGCAGAGCAGCCGAGCCAGGTGAGGGGAGTGGGACTGCCCTGCCGGGGTGGCGGAGAGCCCGGCTGGAGGGGGCGCTCGGGGTGCGACTGGGAGTCGGAAGGGGACCCTGTGCCTCGGAAAGCGGGGGCGCGGCCCTCTCGCCCCCTCGCGTGCCCCGCCCCTCTCCAGGTCCGCGCCGCCCGGCCCCTCCCCCGGTGACCCCTCTGTGACCGCACTCCCAAGCCCGGGCTCGGGGCGCCCGCGGGTCCCACGACCGGCCAGCCGGACCCTGGGCCCTCACTTGAGCTTGGCCGGCTCGGTGGCGGGACCCTTGAGGAGCCCCCAGCCT
The DNA here is from genome assembly GCA_004026765.1 of Micronycteris hirsuta. Lineage (NCBI taxonomy): Eukaryota > Metazoa > Chordata > Mammalia > Chiroptera > Phyllostomidae > Micronycteris > Micronycteris hirsuta. The sequence continues at coordinate 60,860 of PVJI01004729.1, read as the reverse complement.
TGCGCTGCCAGGGCTGCTGCTTGAGGAGAGGAGGGAGACAGGCTCGCTGGCTCTGGGCTGTTCTTCCGGGGAGGAGCCCGACTCCTTCAGGGTTCCCCCCACCCCACCGCCTCAGCCGCCTGCGGGGGTCCCGCTGCCAGCCTCTTTGTCGTCTGTCACCTTCGCGCTTCCCTTGCCAAGTTGGAGGGTCGCCCCCTCCCAGTGCGTTGGGAGGAAGGGCACTCGCTGTAAACAACAGACGCCACCAGGCTTTCGGCCGAGGATCCGTCCTTGCTTCCCAGAGTTCGGCTTTCTCGGCCGAGATCTCCGCTGTCGCTTTGCAGCCACAGGTTCTGCCGAACCTCACTCCCCGAACCTCACCTTGAGCGCCAGTGCTCGCGCCTGTAGGCTGCTGTCGGGGAGCAGTGGATGGGGAGGCCTCTGCGGGGGCTGGGGTCGGGATGGGGGTGAGCGGCACCTTACACTGACTGTGTGCCGTCCTGTCGGGGACGAATTACGTTTATTGTCCCGTTCAGTGCTCGCTAGAACCTTTAGGAGGCACAGGCCATTAAGCACCATTTTGCAGAAGTGGATCCTAAGGGCCTGCAACCTGCCCTTAATCTTGTGCCTGATGGAGCCTGGATTTAAAGCCTGGTGCGGGCGATTCCACTCGTCAGCCACACACGTTTAAATGTAGTTGGAATCGGAGGAAGGAGAAAACGGTTTCAGCCTGGACCTCATCACTCCTCCCTCTTCCTCCTCGAAATACCTGTGGACTTTTCAGCCGCCCGAGGGCATGTCACTTCCTTCCTGGGCAGAGGATCACCTCTTAGAGGTTCTGCTGTCTCTCTTCTTCGCCATGAGTGTATTAGAGGGACGGCACTTAGAGGGGAGTTGTGTGTTTCCCAGACCAGCTTCCGTTAGCGGTGTGCACGATTCGGAAGGATGATGGCTGGATTTTCTGGAGTGCGAGGCGCGTCCTGAGGGAAGAGCCCCCTCCTTTCTTGCCTCGCCCTGTGCAGCTTGCTGAGATGCTGAGGCTCCTCAGACCCTGGACTTCTCTGAACTCTTCTGTGTTGGGAGGGCCCACAGGCTGGGATTAAAGGCTGCCTTCAGTCCCTGATTCTTCTAGAACATCTCTTTGCCAGTGCTGTGAACCTTACTATAAACCTTGCCCCTTTGGAGCCATTGTAGTACCCAGGGATTTCTTTGGTTCTGGAAATTGCCCTTTCTGTACGGGTGGAAAAGGTCCAAGCTCCTTTAAGAGGGCTTGGCCAGCACTTACTTGGTTTTCAGCTCTGCTGCTCCTTTGCCCTCCTTTCCCAGGCTGGGAGGGATGGGACTGCATCAGAACGCGCCAGCAGCCAGGAGAACAACGCGAACTTGTCATGCCAGATTCTCTCACTTTCTAACCATAACCCACAAAAGCACACTTTATTTTTTTTCAGTCCTCACCCAAGGATATGTTTTTATTGATTTTTTTTAAAGAGAGAGGAAGGGAGATGGCAAGAGAGAGAGAGAGAGAGAAGGAAACATCGGTGGGTTGCTTCCTGTACATACTCCGACTGACTGGGGATCGAACTTGCAACCCAGGTATGTGCCCTGACCGGGAATCAAACCTGCAACCTTTTGGTGTAGGGACAACTGCTCTAACCAGCTGAGCCACCGGCCAGGGCCAAAAGCCCACTTTTTAAGTGAACCAATGCTTTTTTGCCAGTTCCTTGCTGTTTCGTATTTAAGTCCTGATCCACCTGGTTCCCCATTTCTCTGGTCAGCAGAGTGGAACTGGAAGGACTGTTGGGAGAACCCCCCAAACCTGGTTTGCACGTGAGAGGAGCTGCATCCCCCTGTGGGGCTGAGCCAGTGTCCTGTCTCTCGGAGTTCGTTAGCTGGCCGCGTGGCACAGGCCTCTGGTTTTGAAAGGTTGAGGGTGAATAGCCTTTCTCCCTTTAACGGGCGATGCAGAGCGGTGGTTCAGAGTGTGGGCTCTGCAGGCATCTCCACTGGCATAGACCCCTGGCCCCGCTGTTACCAGCTCAGTGATCTTGGATACTCGACTCAACTCCTCTGGCCTTAGATCCCCCACCTGTAAAACGGGACTGAGACTAGTGCCTGTCTCCTGGGGTTGCCCTTGAGGATGAAGCAAGTCAACTTACTTTAGAGCAGTGCCGACATAGTGTCTTTTACCTATTATTATTCTATTCAGTAAACTCTGCGTTTTCATTCACGAGGGATCTCGACCTTCCCTCAAGCCCTATTACAATGTCTTTTGGGGTATGGTTTCTCATGTTGTCCAATGAAGTTCTTTTATTTGTTCTGAAGTAATTTCCTTGAAATTTAAAGGAACACTGTGAATGCTGGTGTTTATCTTAGCTGTCCTTCGTGACTTTCAGATTTCAGTGACAGACCTGCTTTTTCGTGATGGTACGTCGTTTTAGTCTGTCTTCAGGGTAGTCCGCTGGACTTGCCCTTGCTGCTTCATGTCCTTGTTCTCTTTTCCCCACGTCACTGGCTAATCTCTAATCAAAGTCCCGTCCAGTCTGTACATGTTACGGCCCATCGGAAGAGGAAATGTCAGCCCTAGTTCCACACTTTCCCACCAGATATTTTGTCTCCAGTGGAGAGTAGAGGCATGGGTCAATCTGATTGTCTGATGCTTGTGGAGTATTGAGTATTATTATTACAGGACATAGGTGTCGCATCTGTTGAGGATTACTGGACATAGTAAATTTTGGATTGAGAAAACATGGAAGCAGAGAAAGCAGAGGCGCCCAGGGACCATGTGCAGAGTGGAATAGCAGGGCCTCGTGCCTGACAGGCTTCAGTTTGCCCCCAGCACTCTCTAAACTCCTGGGCTTGTCCCTGCACCGCTTCAAGCATCGGTTTTCTCCTATGTACAACGGGAGCAGTAATAGTTACTCCGGAGGGTAGCTCTGAGGGTCGGCTGAAATCACGGATGTGAAGCGCATGTCATGCGTCCTGAGTGCTCAGAAAGAGTTAGTTTTCTTCTCCATGTCTCTAAATGAAGTTTTGGAAGGCCAAGAACTCTTTTTAAAAATTAAAAAAAGTATATTTATTGATTTTTAGAGAGGAAAGGAGAGAGAAAAAAAAGAAAGCATTGAGCTGTTCAGCCATTTTTGCGTGCATTGGTTGACTCCTGTGTGTGCCCGGACTGGGGATTGATTGAACCTGCAGCCTTGCCGTACTTGGAGGACGCTCAGCCAAGCGAGCTGCCCACCCAGGGCTGGAAGGCGAGGAACTCTTGAATGACAGCAGTACAAATGAGCTTTTCCTCTCAACTTTTTATTTTGAAAATTTTCCAACTTAGAGAAAAGTTGAAAGAATAATACAGAGAATTCCTGTAAAACTCCCAGAAAAGCTTCACCAAGATCCACGGTTTACATTTTGCTGAATTTGTTTTCTCTCAGTTTCCTTATGTCTTTTTTAAAGAATTCAACAGTAAGTTTCAGACATCACAATATTTCGTCCCGTAACACTTCACCTTGTTTTTCGTAAGAGTAAAGTTATTCTCTTACATAACCACAATATCATCATCACCTAAGAAATTTAGTGTTGCTCTGGCCAGTGTGGCTCAGTTGGTTGGGCGTCGTTCCACAAAATGAAAGGTTATAGGTTCGATCCCCTGTCAGGGCACGTCCTAGGTTGTGGATTCGGTCCTCAGTCGGGGCACATGGGAGAGGCCCATCAAGGTTTCTCTCTCACGTTGATGTTTCCCTCTCTCTCCCTCCCTTCCCCTCCCTCTTAAAAAAATTCATAAGCATACTCTGGCTGGTGTGGCTCAGTGGATTGAGCGCCGGCCTGCGAACCAAAGGGTCTCTGGTTCGATTCCCAGTGAGAGCACATGCTTGGGTTGTGGGCTAGCCCCCAGTAGGGGGTGTGCAAGAGGCAACCACACATTGATGTTTCTCTCCCTCCCTTCCCCTCTGTCTAAAAACATAAATAAAAAAAATCGTAAAAAAAATTAATAAGCATGTCTTCGGGTAAGCATAAATAATAATAATAAAGAAATTTAGTATCGATAAAGTATTACTTAATACAGCCCACATTTACATTTTCCCAGTTGAAAAAAAACAAGATCCAATCAAGAAACAAATTGTATTGATTTATCACTTTAGTCTGCTTTAGTGTAGAATTATTCACTAGTTTACAGTTAAAAAAAGCTTTCACTGAAGTTTAATGCATATCCAGAAAACACATCAGTACCCAGATCAAAGTCAGACGTTACTAGGACCTCCGAAGTTGTCCTGGTGTGCTTCCCGTCACTGTCCAACCCCCCAGGCTTGCCCCATTTTGACTTAAAATCTGTAGATTAATTTGGCCTGTTTTTGAGCTTTATGTAAGTGGAATCATAAAGTGTGTCTGGCTTCTTTCATTCATCCTTATACTTATGAGATTGTCCATGATGTGAACAGCGTGGTTCATTATCACTGCTGCCTGTAGTTACTACACCGTGTGACCGCACGTGGCCATTCATTCGTTGTTAACCATTCCGCTGTAGATGGACATTTAGGCTGTTTCACCTTTTGGGTTATTATAGTCAGTGCTGCTGCTATGGAAACACTTTACATGCCATTTTGTGAACTTATGTGTGCATTTCTGGTGAGCTTGCCTGCCTTTTTTTGTTTTTTATTTATTGATTGATTTGTTGATTTTTAGAGAGAAAGGAAGAGAGAAGGAGGGAGGGGGAGAGAGAAATGGGGGAAGAGAGAGAGAGAGAGAAACGTCAGTGTGCTGTTCCACTTACTTATGTGTTCATCAGTTGATTCTCGTATGTGCCCTGACCAGGGATCAAACCCGCAACCTTCGCACATCAGGATGATGCTCTGACCCACCGAGCTGCCCGGGCAGGGCTGCCTTTTTGCTTGTCAGGATGTTGACGTTTAGGAGAGTCCACACCACTTGTTCTGGAGCGCCCTGCTCTTTGGGTTTGTCGGGTTCGTGTGCTCTCATTTAGATCCAGGTTGAACGTTCTTTGTGAGGGCACTGTATAGGTGTCATTGTGTCCTCAGTGAATCACGTCAGGGCCTGTGACCCGAGTGTGTCCCGTTACTGAGGATAACAGGATTGCTTGGTGAAGGTGGCATCTATCAGATTTCTCCACTGCGAATATTACTATCTCTAAACTAGTCACTTGCTTTGCAACTTTGCAAATATTTGTAAGACCTTCGATTTATTATCTTACTCAGGCACAAAGGTCTTGTGGCCGTAAACTTGCTGAGGAATCACAGTGGGTGGGTTGGGGTCAGTGTAATGAGTGTTGGCAACGGTACTGTGTATACCTGTGTACCCGCCACCGACCGCAATTCGAGCAGTTCCGGGGCCCCCGAGTGCTCCCTCGTGCTGCCTCCCCGGAGTCCCTGGCCTCTGGCCTTGGGAGGTCGGGACCGTCGCGCTTTCTCTCACTATGTATTGCAATGTCTTCTCTAGAATTCCGTGAGAGTGAATTCGTGATGTATGTGCTCTTTCGTGTCTCACTTGGGCTCAGAATGATGTTTGTGAAATTTATGTTATTGTGTGCCAGTAATTCACTGCGCTTTATTAGTGAGTTCTATTCCATTGTACAGATAGATCAACATTTGTTGATTTATTCACCAGTCGGTGGGTATTTGGAGTATATTAATTATCCGTTGCTGCATAACAGTGTTAGCACAAACTTAGCAGCTGAAAACAACCTGCATTTATTGTCTCGGTTCCCGTGGGTCAGGGTCAGGACGTGGGGTGGCTGACTGAGTCTCCCGGCAGTAGCCAGGGTGTCTGCTGGGGCAGTGACCCGAACCTGGACAGGGGAAGAATCTGTTTCCAGCCCCTGTGCTGTGGGGCAGCGTTCGGCTCCTCGTGGGCCTGCAGACTGGGGGCCTCTGTGTGCTGCCACGTGGGTCTTCTTCATGTGACCTTTGCTGCCTCACAGTCAGCAAGGGAGAGTCTCTTAGCAAATGGGACATCACGGCCTTATGTGTTGTAACCATGTATGTGTAATTACACGCAGCCTGTCCCCTTTGCCAGAAGCAAGTCACGGGTACTACCCACAGTCAAAGGGACAAAACCAGGGCATGAATACCAGGAAGTGGGGGTCATCAGAGTCACTTTAGACTATTCCCCACATGAATGTTTCTAGTTTGGGATTACTATAAATAGTCATGTATAAGTGTGACGACTAAGATTTAATGTTTCTTAAACATTTTTTGGGAGAGGGGCTGGGAGGGAGAAAGTGAGGGAGAGAGACATCTGTCGGTTGTCACTCACATGTGCCCCGACTGGACTGAACCTGCAACCCAGGCGTGTGGCCTGACTGGGAACCGAACTGCGACCTTTCGGTTTATGGGATGACACTCAACCAACTGAGCTACCCAGCCAAGGCTTGTTTCCAATTTTTTTAAAGATTTTACTTATTTATTTTTAAGGAGAAGGAAAGGGAGGGAGAAAGAGAGGGAGAGAAACATCGATGTCTGAGAGATTACATCAATCGGTTACCTCTTGCATACCCCCAACCAGGGACCTGGCCCGCAACCCAGGCTTGTGCCCTGACTGGGAATTGAACCGGTGACCTTTTCGTCTGCAGGCTGGCGCTCAATCCACGGAGCCACACCAGCCAGGGCTCATTTCTCTCGGTAAATACCTATGAGTGTAATTGCTGGGTCCTGTGGTTGCGTGTCTAGCTATAACAAACTGCCTAAGTGCGAAGTTGTGCTAGTCTTCGATCCCACCTGCCATGCGCGAGAGTTCCAGTTGCCCCGTGCTCACGGTGATGCTTGGTGTCGTCTGCCTTCTTGACGTTGGCTGTTCCGTGGGTGTGGAGAAGAGTTTCACTGTGGTTTAAGTCCACGTTTCTGTGGCAACTGGTGAGCATCTTTTCTTGTGTGTTATTGGTAAAGGCTGTGGTCCAGTTTTTCAGCATATGGACATCAATCCCGTCATCATTTGTTACCCTTTCTGCGTCGAATTATCCTGCCGCCCTTGTCAAGTATTTAAAGGGATTATATACTTAGATCAATTTTTGGACTCTATTTTGTTCTATTTGTCTATACATGTGTCTGTCCTAATGCAAATTAAATAATCTTGAAATCAGGTAAAGTCTTCTTACTGTATCCATTTTCCGAATTGTTTTAGCTTTAGTCTATTATATCTGTATATAAGTCTTAGAATCATTATATCAATTTCTACAAAAAAGCTTTGTGGAAATTTTATTGGAATTATGTGGAATCTATAGATCACTTTGTGGGAGAATTGACAACAATATTGGATCTTCTAATTCATTAAAATGGTAAATGTCTCCATTTAGGCCTTCTTTCCGTTTCCTCCTGGTGTTTTTCAGTTTTGAGTGTGTGGGTCATGGACACATTCTATTGCATTTCTCTATAAGTATTTCATATTTGTGCAGGTAATTGTACTTACGGATTTTACTTCTTAACTTTCATTTTTAATTGTTCAGTACTAGCATACAGAAATAAAATTGAATTTTGTATGTTGGCACTATTTCTACAACCTTGTTAAACACGTCATTCTAATAGCTTTTTTGTAGAATCCTTATGATTCTACAAAATCATAAGGCAGTCAGTCTGCCGAGCCACTTTCTCTGTAGGTGATCGTGTTATCTGCAGGTAAAGACAGCTGTACTTCTTGCTTTCAAATTTACATGCTCTTTTTTTTCTTGCAGTGTTGTGTAGTCTGGGACTCCTAATAGAGCGTTAAAAGGAATAGTGAGAGTAGCAACAGTCAATGGTCTTGACTTGTTGCTCCTCTTGGCGGAAATTCATTGTCTTTCATGTTTAAATACGACGTTAGCTTGCAGCCTTTTTGTAGGTACGCTCTGTCAAGTGGAGGAAATTCAGCTTTTATTTATTTATTTAAAAAAATTTCTCTTTATTTTTTTATCTTCACCTGAGGGCATGCGTACTGATCCTACAGAGAGGGGAAGGGAGGAAGAGAGAGAGGGAGGGAAAAAATTGATGTGATGGAGAAACACCGATCGCTGAACCCCCAACCTACACATGTGCCCTGACTGGGAATTGAACTTATGACCTCTTGGTCTACGCGACGACACTCTGACCAACTGAGCCACACCAGCCAGGGCTCAACTTCCATTTTTAATTTGCTGAGTGCTGTCAGGTGTTCTTTTTGCTTTCTGTTGAGTTGGTCTTACTGTTTTCCTCTTCTATTCTGTTAATCTGGTGATTTATGTTGATTGATTTTTCAAATGTTAAACCAATCTTACGTTTATTGAAAAAGTTCCACTTGGTCATAATGTATTATCCTTTGCATATATTGCTGTATTTGGTTTGTCAATATTTTGTTAAGGATTTTTATATTTATGTTTGTGAGGGATATTGATTTATAGTCTTTTATTTTAAGTTATTTAATTATGTATTTTATTTTCCTTTGTAAAAAATTTATTTATTTATTTATTTTTACAGAGAGGGGAAAGGAGGGAGAAAGAGAGGGTGAGATATATCAATGTAAGGTTGCCTCTCAAGCACCCCCTACTGGGGACGTGGCCTGCAACCCAGGCGTGTGCCCTGACCGGGAATGGAACTGGCCACCCTTTGGTTCGCAGGCCGGCACCCAATCCACTGAGCCACGCCAGCTGGGGCTACTTATGTGTTTTAAAGTAGATATAAGGCTATTAAACTTCTGTTTCTAACATTGTTTTGGTGTGGTGCGTCTCACAGAATTTGTTCATATTAATTTAGTTGTTAAATTTGTTTTAAAAGTTTAATAATAGCCCTTTACTAATCTTTTAAATATGTAGAAATACAGTGATTTCCCCTTTTTTATTTCTAATATTGGAAATTAGTGTCTTTGAAAAACCAGCTCTTACTTGATTTTTCTCTATTTTTAATTTTATATCATTTCTTTCTTTCCTTCTATTTACTTTGGATGTCTTTTGCTCTTATTTTTCTGTCCCATTTTCTAAAATTAGTACTGAAAACGGTAAAGTTTCCTCTAAGTATTGCTTTAGTTGCAATCCGCAATTTAGATATAGTTTTCATTTTCATTTAGTTCAGAATATTTTCTCAGTTCCCCAATATTTTCTTCTTTGGCCCAAAGATTATTTAGAAGTCTGTTGTTTAATTTCCAAATATTTGGGAGTTTTCCAGCTTTTTTTTTGTTACCGATTTCTAGTTTAATTCCGTTGTGGTCGGAGATCATACTCTGACTTTTTCACATCTTTTCAATTTGAAATCTGTTCTGTGGTCTGTCTTGGTGAGTATTCCCTACGAACTCGAACATAACGGACATTCTGTTGCCGTCGGAGCGCTCCGCCAACGCCAGGCTGCGTCAGGTGGCCGTGATGTCAGGCCTTCCGTATACTTACCGACTTTTTGATTAAGGAGAGAGGATTATTAATGTCTCCAACTGTAACTGTGGATTTGTCTATTTATCATTTTTTTTTATAGGTTTTTTATTTTTTTAGAGAGAGGGGAAGGGAAGGAGACAGAGAGGGAGAGAAACAGCAATGTATGGTTGCCTCTCACATGGTCCTCACTGGGGACCCAGCCCGCAACCCAGGCATGTGCCCTGACTGGGAATCGAACCGGGACCCTCTGGTTCCCAGCCCGCACTCAATCCACTGAGCTACACCAGCCAGGGCTCTATTTATCATTTTTATTCTGTCTGGTTTACTTCAGGTATTTTGAAATTCTGTTATTGTGTGCATACTTATTAAGGATTATTATGTCTTCTTGATTGACTCCTTTATTTTTGAAATGTCCTTGTTTATCATTGGTATTATCTATTACTTGAAGTAGTCTGAGATTAGTATTGCCACTCCATCTTTCTTATGATTAGTGTTTGCATGGGATAACGTTTCCTGTTCTTTGGCTTTTTACCTCTGTGTGTCTTTTTCTTTAAAGGGGCTTTTTCCCAGACAGCATACAGCTAGGTCTTGCTCCCCCTCCCCCATCACCCCCACCCAGTCTGACATTCTCTGTCTCTAATTAGAGCGTTTCATGTGTGGGTGGATTTAAGTCTACCATCTTGTAGTTTCTTTTAATCTGTTTTTTGTTCCCTATTTTCTTTTCATCTTTTGGATAGAATGTTTTTAGGATTTCATTTTATCTCTACTATTGGTTTTGCTGTACCTCTACTTTTTTGGTTGTTTTTTTGTTGATTAGTGATTGCTCTAAGGTTTATAATATGTTACTTTGAGTTACCACAGACTACTTTCAAGTGACGCTCTACCAATAACACGTCACGTAAGAACCTAGTAACAGTACGCTTCTAGTTCCCTTCCCCCACTGCACTATTAGCATTACTGGTTTTTCTTCCATGTACATCATAAACCTAACAGTGCATTTTAAAATTATCTTTTTAAGATAAAAAATATATATCGAAATTTTGTTTTTGTTTTTTTTTTAAAGATTTTATTTATTTTTAGGCAGAAAGGAAGGGAGGGAGAAAGAGAGGGAGAGAAACATCAATGTATGGTTGCCTCTCATGTGGCCTCCACTGGGGACCTGGCCTCCAACCCAGGTATGTGTCCTGGCTGGGCATTGAACTGGCGACCCTGTGGTTCACAGCCTGCGCTCAATCCACTGAGTTACACCAGCTAGGGCTGAAAACTTTTTTATATTTACCAGCACATTCATAATCTCTGACATTGTTCTTTCTTGTAGACCAAGTTTCCACCTGGCATTTTCCTTTCTCTTTCTGCTTTAAGAATTTCTTTTCATATTTTTCGTGGTATAAGTATACTGTTGACAAATTCTTCCAGCTCTTTTTTCTTTCTTTTTAAAAATTTTGTTTTATTTATTTATTTTAGAGAGAGGGGAAGGGAGGGAGAGAGACATCAATGTGCGTGAGAAAACATTGATCAGTTGCCTCTTGCATGCCTCCCACTGGGGACCTGGCCTGCAACCCACGCATGTGCCCGGCAGGGTTTCGAACCATCGACCTTTTGGTTCATAAGCTGGTGCCCAACCCACTGAGCCACACCAGTCAGAGCTTTTTTTGCTTTCTGAAAACATCTTAATTTTATATTTATTTTTGAAAAACATTGTCACTGGGTATAGAATTCTAAGTTGACCTTTTTTTCCTGTGGGCGTTTTAATGGTACTATTCCATTTTATTTTTTGGCTTGCATAGTTTCTGATCAGAAGTGTGAAGTAACTCTTAATCTTGATAGTATCTGTAGGTAATGTTTTTCTTTTTTGTTTCTGGCTATCATGAGATTTTTTCCCTCTTTTTCATGGGTTTTTAGCTATTTGATTATGATGTGCTTTAGCATGCTTTTGTTTGCTCTGCTGGGAGTTTGTTGAATTTCTTGGATCTGTGAGTCTAATTTTCATCAAACTTGGAAAAATTTCAGTCATTATTATTTCTTCCAAAAAAATTTATTTAGTCTTTTTTCTCCACTGTTCTTCACTTTGATCTGTTGCGGCTGCCGTGTCTTCAAGCGCACTTACGTTTTCTCTGCAGTATCTAGTCTGCTGTCCTTCATCAGTGAGGTTTTT
>PVJI01004729.1:0-49310 GCA_004026765.1 Micronycteris hirsuta | reverse complement strand
CCGCCCGCTCACTTCTCCGGGACAGTCGTTTCTTTGGAAGGCACTGGATTTTTCTCTTGCGTTTGTGCCATCTTCCGTTTCAACGGACCGAATTCTCAGGCCCGGGCACGGCAGGCTTGGCAGACATGGGTGCAGAGGGAGCGGGTGAGGTGCGCCGCGGCGAGGAGTCGGCTCTGCTCCGCGGCTGCGGCAAGTGTGTTCCTCTTTCTTTCTGTACCTTACGTGCTTTTCCTTACCGTGATCATGTTTTCTTTTACATTCTTTTTGTTTTAAACGGGTGTTTATTTTATTTTATTTTATTTTATTTTATTTTATTTTATTTTATTTTATTTTATTTTATTTTATTTTATTTATTCTATTCTATTTTATTTTATTTTTATCTTCACCCAAGGATATATTTATTGTTTTTTAGAGAGGAAGGGGTGAGGGAGAGAGGGAAACAGACAGACAGACAGACGTCGATTGGTTGCCTCCCACACACGCCCCAACTGGGGATCCAGCCACAACGCAGGCGTGTGCCCTGACTGGGAGTCAGACCCACAATCTTTTGATGCATGGGATGGACGGTGCTTCAACCCAAACTGAGCCACTTGGCTGGGGCTGAATTCTTTCTGTAAACATTAAGCTAGCCCTGGCTTGTGTGGCTCAGTGGATTGAGTGCCGGCCTGTGAACCTAAGGGTTGCCAGTTTGATTCCCAGTCAGGGCACATGCTGGGTTGCAGGCCAGGTCCCCAGTAGGGGGCGCAGGAGGCAACCACACATTGATGTTTCTCTCCCTTTCTTTCTCCCTCCTTTCCCCTCTCTCTAAAACTAAATAAATAAAATCTTTAAAAAATAAAAATAGAAAAAATAAACATTGAGCTATAATTGACATTCAACACTGTGTTAGATTTAGGTATACAATATAATGATTCGATATTCGTTTCTGAGGTAAATTCTTGAATAGTTGTAACACCTGTCTTAATGTTCTTGTCTGCTAATTATTTTTTCTGATTTTTCTCATTATTATGGGTCACACTTCCCCGATCATTGACGTACGTTGAGATTTTCCGCTGGATGCTGGAGACTGAATTTCGCGTTGTTGAGGATCTGGGTTTTGCGGTCCGGTCCGTGCAGCGTGTTGAGCTGTGCTTTGGTGGGTGTTGACTTTTGGTTCGTTTTGATTCTTTCACGTCCTGTTTGTAGGCTTTTTAGGGTAGATCTGGGGTTGCCTATACGCTAGGCATAATCTGACTGCCCTGACAAGGTGTGGCCCTTCCAGGTGTCCACGAGCGAGCAGTGAGGACACGCCACGCTGGTGTGTGGGACACGTGAGACTAGGGGGACCCTGGGCACCGTTCAGCTCGCAGCTTTTGCATCTCTTTTTCCAGCTGCTTGGAGGTTTATTCCGTGCACGCACAGATTCTGACGTTCAGCGAAGACCCGAGGAACCTCTCTGCAGGTTCCTGGCGCTCTCTCTGTGCAGAGCTCTCTCCTCGCTGGGCCTGTGTCCTGCAGCAGGCAGCTGCCTGGGCCTCCCTGAACTCCATCCTGTCTCCTCAGCTCAATGAGGCTGCTGCGCTCTGCTGGGACATTACCCCCCCGCAATGTACTTCGTGGCAGAGAGCCAGGTGGCCTTAGGGCTTGTATTATTTGTTTATGCCCTCTCAGGAATCACAGCCCTGTGCTGCCTGCCGCCCAGGGTCCACAAACAGTAGTGCCGTTTACTTTGTGGGCTTCTCCAGTTGTCTGCAGCGGGAGGGTGGACCCGGTCCCTGTTACTCCACCACAGAGCAGCAGTCTGTTGGTGGGTTTGGAGCAGAGCAGTGACACCGTGACTTCTCTGACCTCATCTCATCCTGAATGTCAGGGGCTGGCGTTATTCCCGTTATGCCCACGGACAAGAAGCTGAGGCTCAGAGGGGTGGGACAGCGTAGCCACAGTCACTCGGTTGATAATGCCAGAGTCCACGCACTTGCCGCTCTACCAGTGCTTCTCAAAAAAATACTTGCTGAATGGAATCATATTCTTCCCAGCAAAGGACTGTGGGCCAGTCCAGCTTAGGACATACCCGCAGTTGCGCAGCCCCTTGGCAGAGGTTGCGTGAGTACACCTGGACCTCAGTCCTGGATGTGCTGCTGGTTGCTCAACCCCAGCAGTGTGTGCCCTGGGGGCAGGGCGGGGTGGGGTGGGGTGGGGCCGGGGATCCTCACTTGCAGCGGGGTCAGCAGGTGGGCACGCCTGGCCAGGGACTGAGAGCATTTTTGTCTCTCCAACTGAAAGCATTTGTCTCTCTGCCACTGTGTCTTTTTTTGTCTGTCCGTCTCTGGTTTAAAGCAGGCTCTTCATTTTGCCCCTTTTCCTTTCCCGCTCTCTGCAGCCTGGCCCCGGGGACCCTGACTGCGTGTTGCCTGGAGCCTGCTTCTTGCGCCTGCCCAGTAGATCTCAGCAACGAGCCTCAGCTGGGATTGGAAGCCTTAGTGTTATTTTTGCTGGGTTTTTTTGATTTTATTTATTTATTTTCAGAGAGAGGAGAAGGGAGGGAGAAAGAGCAATGTATGGTTGCCTCTCACATGGCCCTCACTGGGGACCTGGTCTGCAACCCAGGCATGTGCCCCGACTGGGAATTGAACCGGGACCCTCTGGTTCCCAGCCCGCGCTCAATCCACTGAGCTACACCAGCCGGGCTATTTTTGCTGTTTTTAACATCACAGACCACTCTGTCAAGGTTGCCAGGGTCAGGCTGGAATTCTATTTGCAGGGATTTGTCTCAAGCCAGAAAATAGACGGCCACGCAGAGGGGGTCGATGTGGGGGAAGCTGTGTGAGAAGTGCTGGCTGGTGGGACCGATGGGCCTGCGTGAGGGGGGAACGTGGCACTGACAGGCCGCTGGCTGCTCAGGCCTCGGCCTCCTTTGAAGCAGCACGCGGAGGAGATGCGTGAAAAAGGTGGGGTCTGTCCTCTCCAACAGCATCAGGCAGCAGGAGAGTCAGGGCACCCAGACGGGCCTGTGGGTGGTTTGGGTGGGCAGTTCTTCGTTGCTCTGCCGGATATTAGCCTCCCAAGCCTCTGCCCTCTAAATGGGGACTTCCTGGTCATCGTTTCAGCCAGAAACACCTCCACACATTTTCAGATGCCCCTCGGGGCGATTCCGCCCGGGGCTGAGAACCACCAGGCCACAGCATTGCGTTGAGAGTAGGCCGGGTTTGTGTTAGGCTGGAGGTGAAATGTCCCAGGGACAGACAAGACACGGCTGTTGTCCTCCGCCTGCTTCATGTGGGATTATGTGTACAGACTGTTTCTTTGTTTTTTTTAGACTTTATTTATTTTTAGAGAAGAGAGAGGGTGAAAAAGGGAGAAAAATATCGATGTGTGAGAGAAACATTAATTGGTTGCCTGTCACAAGCCCCCAACCAGGGACCTGGCCCACAACCCAGGTACGTGCCCCGACCAGGAATCAAATTGACAACCTTTTGGTTCACAGGCCGGCGCTCCAGCCCCTGAGCCCCACAAGTCACGGCTCCGTTGTTTTTTTTTTTTAAGATTAAAAAAAATTAAGAGCATGTTTATTAAGCACCCGTGATACTGCACGTGCCAAAGATCAGCCTTCAATAAAATGAAGTGCCTGCCTTCAAGGAGCTTCAAATCTAGTGGGGAGAGAGAGGTAATAAGCTAGTTATCAGTGAAGAGTTTCAGATGGTATAATCAAGAAAATCAATGTGGTGGGTGAGTAGTAAGCATGAAGGTTATTTTGGTCATCCAGAAACACTTTCTAGCCCTGGCTGGTACCAAAGGGTCCCGGTTCGATTCCCAGTCAGGGCACATGCCTGGGTTGCAGGCTAGGTCCCCAGTGAGGGCCATGTGAGGAGCAACCATACATTGCTGTTTCTCTCCCTCTCTGTCTCCCTCCCTTCCCCTCTCTCTAAAAATAAATAAATAAAAATCTTTAAAAAAAAAAAAGAAACACTTTCCTACAGGACACTGAGACAGGACATGGGGGATAGACCATTTTAGATTGCAGATATTTCAACACATGCAAGAGAGTTATCTAGAGTATAATCAGAATTGGGCAGTCCCCAACTAGAATATCCCCAAGTCCTCTGTGTATTCGCTGATAAGGTCCAACTGACCTCAGGCAGCATGTGACTTGCTCCTCTCAGTAGCCTTGAGGTGGAGTTTGGAGGTCTGGCTTTGGTGTGCTGTTCCCCAGGAGGCTTGGGGAAGCCAAACCTTGGGGATTTGGCGTGTGTTGCTGTTCGGAGTTCCTTGGTGGGGACATGTACACACATACATGTGCTTCTTACACCCTCTGAGTGTCCTTGGAAGAATATATAAGGAGCTGGCATTAGTGGGGGGTCACCCAAGGATATGCTCATTGATTTTAAAGAGAGGTCAAGGGAGTGAGAGAGAAGGAGAGAAACATTGATCAGTTGCCTCTTACAGTGCCCTGACCTGGGACCGAACCCGCAACCTAGGCATGTGCCCTGACTGGGAATGGAACCTGCTGCCTTTCAGTTTATGGGATGACATTCCAATTAACTGGGCCGCACCAGCCAGGGCTCAAAAAATTTTAATATTTAAATTTATTTTATATTGTTTTAGTATTTAAATTAAAAATAAGCAGAATACAACTACATGGCTCACAATGAAAAAAAATACAGAAATGTATATGATGAAAGAGACTTACTTGGTACTGCATACTATTTAAAGTTTTTCTTCTGGCAAATATTAGCTATTTAAGAGATAAATTAATTTAAGGGAAGTTCCTTGGTGATCTCTCAGAGTTTGGGGTTAAGTCAGAATGAGGCCTCCTAAATGCTAAAGCTATTTGCATTAGATTGTTTCATGTGGTCAAAAACTTACATTGTTATTTGTGGGGCAGTATTAAGGTTGTTGCTTAATAAAATGTCTAAACAAAACATGATTATTTTGATAAATTAGAAAAGTTCAGATCTTGCCTCGATTTCCTCATTAGCAACAATTTCATAAATTTGTTACAAGAATTAAATGAAGGAAGAGCTGAGCAAAAGTTAGCACTTAGTATTTACCACACGGAGTGAAGGAAGCCCCAGAAAGATGGTCAGCTTTAGTGTGTAGTCCGTTCAGTTGAGCTGGGACCCTCGCTGTCCTCTTCACCACCCCTCGTTCCCTCTCCAGGTGTCCCTGGAAGGCCTAATGTGGGCCTGCTGCTGTCCTTGCTCGGGGGGTACAGCGAAGAGCAGGCGCAGTTCTCAAGCTTATAATCTGGTGAGGGGCGAGCACAGCGCTCTCATAGTCACACCTGTGGAACTGCAGTCCTGCTCAGTCCTCGAAGGAGAGGTCTCGGCTGTCAGTGTACAGGAGGGAGCCTCCAGCTGTCAGGGACGTCAGAGAGGAAGTGACTGAGTTGAGATCTCAGGGCAAGTTAGACTGTCAGAGGGAAAGGAAGGAATAGCATGTGCAAAGGCCTGGTTGACAGAGGAGGCCAAGGCCAGCGTGTCTGCTGTGGGCAGAGCTGGGGAGCGCGGCCCCACGCGGGGCTGCGGTGTCGTCAGAGCCGGTGCAGGGCCTTGCAGGCTGGGCCGAAAAGTTTTTCTGTGTGAGAGATGTTCATTTGAAATTATAGTCCGTTTGCAGTGTGGGGAATGACCTGGGAGAGCCAGCATGGGCGTGGGTGAACTGAGGAGGAGGCTACTGCAGAGTGGCCCAGACAGGAGATTTGGACGTGGAGAGACGTGGTGGGGCTGATTCCATGGGTGTTTAAGAAGGAACGCTGGCAGGACTTGGTAGTGTGTTAGCTCTGGCGAGTGAGGCAGAAGGAGCTGTCAGGCATGGCCCGTGGGTTTGCATGTTTGCATGTTTTGGTGGGAGGTGGTCCCATTCCCTCAGCGGGAGAGGACTCTGAATGAGGGGCAGGCAGGCGGCTGGACGTGGAACTAAGGGGGTCGGGGCTGGAGATCTGGATGCAGGAGCTTATGGGGGCCTGAGTCCAGGGAGGGAGGGAAAGCACGCACGTTCCCTGAGACTTGCCGGTGAGTTCCAGGCACGCTGCCTTGTCCCAGGACTGGAAGGGGCTCTTGATGCTGGACTTTGGATGAGGAGATGGAGTCTGTCTTCCGGAAGAGTCCATGCCACTGTGCCGTGTGCCAGCTGTGTGGTGGCAGCTGGGCATAAGGAAACCGTGGGGACCCCCTGTGTTCTGGACTCTTCCCTTCCCTTCCTCCCATTCGTTTTCCTAGGAGGCCCGGCACTTGCCATCTGAACTAGCTTGGAGGGAGTGGGGAGGGGGCGCTGGCTCCCGTGGCCCCCCTGTGAGCTGCACTTGTCTGCTGTTCGGTTCGTCTGGGTATGATCTGTAGATAATTGGAAATTGGCTTGAACATCAGTAACAGTAGACCAGACATAACTCTCTGAAACTGCCTGTCTTATCCTTTTGGAGATTTGTAAACTTCCTCCACGCCTGTCTGCCTCTGTCTGTCTCTCCCGTTCTCTGAATTCAGCCAGGGGTGGAAGGCAGATGTGAGGGTGAGGGAGGGATGCAGAGGAGAAGGAAGCAGACCTGGTTAGAGCTGGCCGAGGGGCCCCAATGTGGCCTGCCTGTCGGCGGGTCTGTCTGTCTGCCTGCCTGTCACTAGCTCGTTTTTAAAAGAAGAATTTCAGCCGGGCTTTCTTTTCCGCTGCAGGTCGGTGTCCGCAGGGACCCGTGTAGGAGCCAGGGCAGATAGTTCTCGCTTTCGGGCTCCAGGTAGATACCCAGAGAAAATCCTGAGTGTGAGCAAGTGGGGCCCCCTTGTGGCTGGATCTGGTTCTCCGCTTTAGCTCTGCCTTTCCTGGGCAACACTTGGGAGGTGGCAAAAAGGAGGTTGTGCTCTCACTTCAAGCCTTTCCTCTGGACGTTGCTGTTGCCGTGGATTTTGTGATGGCCCTCAGCCCCTGCTGCTCAGTGCTGGTCTCGGGTTCTGCTAAGCCCAGCCCAGCCTTCCTGGGGGACTGACAGTGAACCCGGGCGTCTCTTCATGTTCACCCGCAGCTGCAGACTCTCCGGGCTGCTTCTTACAGGTAGCCCACCCAGCACACTGTGCAGTGAGAAAAAACGGCGAGAAACATGAAAACAAGGTTTGTGTGTGTTGAGAGTAGGATGTCCTCAGTTGTTGATGTCCATCGGGTGGCACTGTGACCTTATTTTTGTTTCTGTTTTTCTTTGCAGCCCAGCTCTCCCCCGGGAAGTGAGAATGTGATGCCCCGAGAGCCGCTGGTAAGCACCTAGGTTACACGTGGATCACTTTCTAGTTCAAATACAATGTGAGTTCCAGGAAACCCACAGTTTTACATTAGTCATGACCCTTTAAAAGTAGGGGTTGTGTGGAGGCTAACCCTGGCAGTGACCTTTGCCTTCCGACTTTCTGGCCTCAAGGACCGGAAAGGACCAGCGAGGTCTCTTTGGGAAAGCCCGGGCTCTCCTGGAACTGAAAGCCCCCACCCCAGGTGGTAATGCACCGCTTGGTTTATTGTCGATCAGTATTCATCAGTGAGGTGCCTGAAACCTTCGGGGGCTGCGTTGGGGTGAGGTTGCTCGGTCTTGCCAGGTTGCTGCGTGGTGGTCTGGAATGGCCATCCTCCACCCCAAAGGGTGAGAGCACCTCAGGTGGCCTTTGAGGGACAGGTAAGGGAGGGAGCCCGGTTTCGCCTGGTCAGCAGTTCGGTTTGTGATGGCCGTTTCCAACAGTACCTGCTGAGCTGTTGATGGGGAGAGTCCCCCGCCCGCCCGCCCCATTTTTACCCTCTTTTGCATTTCTGGGCCCGCTGTCAGTCCTGTTGGCTGGGTAGAGGGGCCTGCTCTGTATGAACCAGACAGGTTTTATGGAGGAGACAGCTTTAGGTTTCAGAAATTTTTCTCTCTTTGACTATTGACAGCAAGCTTAGGGATGTGCCCCTGAGCTCTGGTTTCCGCGGAGCCCGCCTTTCGCCCGTGTCCTCCCCGCTCTGGCAGCAGCGGCGGGAGCGGGAACGTGAGGCCCAGGGCTGGTGTGAGCAAGTCTGCAGTCTCGCCTGTTCAGGGCTTTCCAGGGCGGACGGGGAGATGCGTTTGCCTGAGCCGCAGCCAGACCGGGGCGACGGGAGCTCTGCCAGGACTGTCCGGGAGAGCGCTGCTGTTACCGTGTCACCTGTTGGCACGCACGGCTCTCCGCCCTCCCCCCAGCCGTCCCTGCAGTGGCTTCAGGTCACTCTTTTGGTTTTGCCTGAGTTCTCCCTGGAGGCGGCGGCGGCGTGGAAGCCGGAGGAGACTGTGCCCTGCCAGTCTCGCAGACAGGCAGCTCGGCTGTTCCCCACGCGGCCGGCCCCAGTGCCCCTCGGGCTGAGGCTGTGGTTGGTTTTGGACTGGTGTCCAGACTGAACATGACAGTCCTCTCCAGCCCTTTGCTTCCTCGGTCTCTTACATTTTGATCTCCTGATGTAACTGTTGGCACCAAAAGAGTGGCCGGTCCACTTTGGGGGGCATGATGGACGAACCCCAGGAAGTTCTTTCCAGCAGGGCGCCCGGGCAGCTGGCAGCCTCGCCGATGCCTGGTGTTCGCAGCCTGCAGCCTGTGTGCTCTGCTGGTGTTTCTCTGCCCTGCTCTGTTCCTGCTGCTCTGTGCATTTGCTTGTTGGTTGGCTGTATTTTTATTTCTTTCTTTTCTGGGAGGCCCTGAGCGGTCTTCAAGCCCTAGTAGCCTGCGATTGTCCAGAGTTCAGACTCATTCTCCCCAGGCCAACTCTACAATTACCTTATATTTAATTAATATTTTTTCCCCTCTTTACGTACTTGCCGCATAATTGCTCAGAGGAAAGAAAACACATAGCAGCAATTTATGTATATATAAAAAAAAACAATAATTAAAAAAAACCCCGAAATAAACTCCCATCTCATTTGGGCTGATCCTATGAGTTGGGTAATTAGGGCCCTATTAAAAGGTAGACCCCTCTTTTTTATTAATTTTTTTATATTAAACTCCCACAGTCTCTCAGTCATGCCCTTATTGCTCTCGGCCAGCCATTCGCAGCAGCCTGATTAAATGAGGGCACCAGCCGAGCTGTACGGTCTTGTGTGAGCTGCTTCTGCCTCTTGGGAGTGGCGGTGGGCGGGTGCCAGGCAGAGGAGCCGCCAATGGGCCGGCAGGGGCCCGTGCGGCAGGCTGTGGGTGCAGGGCAAGCTGCTCGGAGCTGGCAGCCGGCCTGCGGGAGTCGCCGGGTGCTGGAGAAGTGACGGGCGGCAGGCCCCCTCCCCTCCACCCCCACAGGAAGCCTCTCAGCACTGGGCCCCGTCACCCTTCCGGAGGGTCTCTGCTGCCGCGAGCGTTAGCTGTTTCCCGATGCTTGGGAGGGACAGACGATTGAAGAATAAAACTAAACCTTCTTCTCAAGTAATTGACATATTTTATTTGGGGGAGAAGGGCGTTCGTATACAATTAGCAAACAGCACAAGGCTGTATATAATTTTAGCAAACAGTACAAAATCGTATATAATTTGGTGCAGAATTGCCTGGCTCGGAGCCCAAGGCAGCCCTCGTTATTCAGAGAAGGAAGAGTGGGGTGAGGAGTATTTAGGGGTGTTTCTGTGGCGCTCGGAGCCAGGCCTTGAGGAACGGGGTGTCTCAGTGCCGAGGGAACACCCTGCCAAGGCTATTTTTGTTTTCGTGTTTAGCTGAGTACAAAATTCCTTAATGGGAGCTGCCTGTTCCCTTAGTAAAAGGGCTAAGCATGGGATGCTAAAGGCAAATACTCTTATTCTTTGTGTCCAGAACTAGATGATCACTCTGGAATAATTTTTCCCCTGTTAAAAATTGAATTACGACAGAAGAGACTCTATTGACATTGATAGGAGGTGGGTGTGTTTGGGCGTCTGTAGTCCCGTGTGGCTTTATTTGGCTGGGAAGGGGGGCCTGATTTTCCTTTCTGTCCTCTCTGGACCATGAAGACAGGCTTGTGGTTCTGTGCAGAGAAGTGTGGTCCTGTTGTTTCTAAGTGACATTGGCGTTCGCATCCATCCCCTCATCTTGATTCTGCCTAAGTGGTGCCCCTTCAGCCCTCCTGCCCCTCCAGGAACCAGCCCAGCAACTCTGGCCGTGTTAGCGGGGCAATTGCTCTATGATGTCGTCCTGTGCTCTGCCTGGAGATTGGCGAGCAGACCAGTCTTGATAAATTCTGTAAACTCCCAGTTGAAATTCTGATTGTTAATGAGAGAACTCTTTAAAGTTAAATTGGCTGATTACTTTTTCTTCTTTCTACTTTCTTCACTGAAGTCTTCCTCCTAGGGCAAAGGGTTCTGATAGCTCCCCAGAGTGCTGACCTCCAGCCTCTTCCCGGCCTGTTTAAGCCCTTCTGTAAATTTCCTGCAGCCCTGGCTGGTGTGGCTCAGTGGACTGAGCACTGGCCTGCGAACCCAAAGGTCTCCAGTTTGATTCCCGGTCAGGGCACGTGCCTGGGTTACGGGCCAGGTCCCCAGTTGGGGCCATGCGAGAGGCAACCACACAGTGATGTTTCTCTTCCTCTCTTTCTCCCTCCCTTCCCCTCTCTCTAAAAGTAAATGAATAAAATCTTAAAAAAAAAATTCCCTGTAGACCCGCTTTTCTCGGCACCTGTGTGGACACACGCTCAGGCTCCCATGGAGTAACTCAGTTCCGGTCTTGCTTGGCTACAGAAACTGGGGTTAAGTAACTCTCTGAGAGTCCTTTTAGTCATATGGTTTTAGGTTATTTGAAGTAAGCAATAAATAAGTTTCGTTTGCACATCGGCTTGCTTGTTTCGACGATGCAACAAGTTCCTCAGCAGCGCTGTTGCTCATCCGCTTGGCGCAGCGCTCCCAGGGCTCGGCCAGACGGGACTGTCCGCTTTTGCTCTTCGACACCACGTTCCTTCCAATGGGTGCATCTCCTGCCCTTTCTCTTCCTCTGCCTGGAGGGTGCGCGGGTTTCTGTTTTGTTTTGTTTCTAACCTTTCCTGCATCCATCCACCCAAAGAATGCCAAACTACATGAATGTATTCTTGTAAACGATGAAGGTAATTTCTTTTTCATCACCTTCCCGAGATTAATATTTTTCGGTATGTCAAATTCCTAAAAGTAAGGATGCCCTACACTTGCAGGCCCAGACGGTGCGTCGGCAGTTCTGCCTTCCAAGTTCAGGAAGGTCCCGCGTCCTCAGGCTGCTCCGCGAGGCCAAGTGGGGGCCTCGCCCGGGCTCCCGCCCCTTACGTTTGCTCTCAGGTCTCCCGGGGAGCTCACCCACCTCACACCTGGACACCTGGGTTTTCTGCTTGCTTTTTAAGTCAGAAGGCCTGGTAATCACAGCGCCATTAATGTCTTGATGAAATCAGAGAGCTAGTCTGGGAGCTGCTCTTGAGGACTGGCTGTGGCTGCTTGCCTGTCTCCAAGGACC
The DNA here is from genome assembly GCA_004026765.1 of Micronycteris hirsuta. NCBI lineage: Eukaryota > Metazoa > Chordata > Mammalia > Chiroptera > Phyllostomidae > Micronycteris > Micronycteris hirsuta. Next base: position 37,935 of record PVJI01004729.1, on the reverse strand, counting down.
TCGCCCGCATCCTGGCCGGGGCCTCCCTGTGTTTGTATCTTTTGTGGTTGGGGTGCTTCGGCGAACTTGCTGACGGGCTCCCCGAGGCTAGGTGGTTCCCTGTTTTCTCCCACCGAGACATTTCTAAAGGATGGTATTCCCACTCTCAGCGTGTTTCTGTGTGTGCACACACGTGCATTATGGATGTGTGTATATATGCCCACGTGTAACACCGTTTATTTTATAAAATTCAAAGCACGTGGTGGGGAAGTTAAGTTGATTTTAATACTGTATTCATGAAGTGTTTTACAGGCATGGGGGCATAGGGGCTAGCTGTTTAGAGATTTCAGGAAATTGCCCTTTTTTTTCCCCAGGAAAAACAATAACTGGTAAATCTGAAGTATTGACCATGATTATTTTAAATACAGTGGCTGATTTCTGTGGGCTGTAGCAGAGTTAGGTTTGCTCACGTGAGCTGTAATTTCCACCTGTTTCCCAGTCGGGGACGTGTATCTGGATGCAGGTGACTGAGGATGACATTATGGAGATAGCCCTAACGCTGCTCTAGTTACCCATTTTTAAAAAGTGACTTCTGTGTAGGTTTTGGTACTCACACTGTTACCAGCAACACATGCTGGGTGCGCCCCAGCTGCGGTGAGAAACCAGGGACTGGGGTGCAGTGTGAGCAGCCGGAGGGTGGGGCTCCTGGCCAGCTCCTGGCTGGTGACCTGTCGGCGACCCCGGACACCTGTCCCTGGACACTGGGCCTGTGGCTGGGGCGCCTTTCAGATGGGAAAAATATTCACTTTCTTCTTCTCCACCCGCCTCGTCAACAGCGCAAAACCTCTCAGGAAGCAAAGGTCGTTGTGTTAGCACGGACGCCCCTTGTTGGGAGGGTGCCTAAGATCGCCGCTAAGATCCCCTCTGGCGGGGGCAGGAGGGCTGCTGGGAGCAAACGCCGAGAAGGATGAACTTGAGAAAAGCCTCATTCTGTCTCTGGGTGGCTTCTCTGTAATCTCTAGGCCACTTACTGATTTTGAAATGACTGCCTTTTCCTACTTGTCCTTCTTATTATGGACTGGGAGGGTTTATTGAATAACCTAGGCGGTGCCTTTCAAGTTCGTTCCCCTTTCAGGTAAATGAAGAGGTTGTTTTTTCAGTTTTCAGGTATCCTTTTACAAATAATTATTAGATGAATTGAAACTTTTAGGAGTAATAATTAGAGAAATGGAATTTGAAATAGTTACTCAGCTTTGTTTACACTTTGGGCTCCTGGCTTTCCTGGTAACGCTCTATGTTTGCAGTGGCTCCTGTGATCACAGGCCTGTCTGTTGGGTGACCAACCAGTGCCCTCACTGGGGAGAGGTGGGACCCCAGGAACTGAGCGTTCCAGGGCTTTTCTTCAGAGCCGCACGTGCTGGGGAATTCAGTCTTTAATCTTGTCACCAGCACCGCTCTTTGGGAAGAAGCAGATCCGCTTCCTGTCTTTTCTTCTGGGCATCCGGGCCTACAGTTAGTTCCTTCAGGAGCCCTCCTGACCCCTGCCGAAGGGCTCTACAAAGCTCTTATCTGGACAGAGGGACATTCTGAAAGACCCTTCTTCTGTTTAAAATCAATTATTAATCTTGTTTGAAATAAGTCTCACTTAAAAGTGTCTTTTTATAGATTGTATTTATTTTGCTTTTTAGAGAGAGGGGAAGGGAGGGAGAAAGAGAGGGAGAGACACATCAGTGTGTGAGGGGTACATTGATTGGTTGCCTCTCACATGCCCCCAACTTGGTGCCTGGCCCGCAACCCAGGCATGTGCCCTGACTGGGAATCGAACCAGTGACTTTCTGGTTTGCAGGCCAGCGCTAAGTCCACTGATCCACACCATCCAGAGCAAAAGTGTCTTTTTAATTGTGACCTAAAGGGCAGGTTCTCTCTGTGGCAAACTCAGTGAATCCCGATGAGCCCCCAGTTTGAGGACCACTGAACATCATGTACTTTGGACAACTATGTGCCCTGCGTTTTGCAGGGTAATTTCGATGGAAAATATTTTAGCACATTGTCAGACCACATAGGCCAACCTGGGCTTGAAAATACGGTCTCGTAGTCAGCCCCACTCCTGTGCTGTGAGAAGCCGCAGGAAGATGAAGTGGTACTTTGGAGAAGGACGCCTTCGCCGCCTCCTGCTTTCCCTCCCAGCTCTCCTCTCTTTTATGGTTTGCAGTTATAACCAAGATTCATGCGTGCTGCTCCACAGATCTTCTCTCTGCCGCTGTGAGTTTGTCTGGACAGTCCGGAGATGGGCTGGCACTGGGTGACTGAGGTGAACCTACCTGGGCATTCCCCGACACTCAGAGGCAGGCAGGCGCCCACTCACAGCCCTGGGGGCCCGGGGGTCTAGTGCATCGCCCTTGTTGAGAAGGAGACACGTGGTCACCTTGGTGATCTTCCCTTAGCAGTGACCCTGGTGGCACAGCTCCCCTGTGGGTGCTGCTCACTGACTCTGTGGGGTGACGCTCCTGGTCAGTCGTCACCCCCTTCACCCAGCAGTGTCCACCAAGAGGGCTTTCCCTCTCTCTCTGTGTCCCCTGGGACCCAATCAGGTCACAGCAAGAGGGTCTTTAGGACAGGGTCACTTTTCCCAGCCTGGTGGGGAGGAGCCGCTAATAGAGTCGGCACATTAGTTGGTCATTTGTGTGAATGGGTTAGTTTTCCCACAGTTCACCAAAAATGGATTTTGCTGGAGAAGGGGAAAAAGTAACGTTTGTTAAACATCTTTTTTCCCCTTCCCTTTGTGTATCCTTTTGTCTTTTGTAGAGTCATTTCAGATCTCTTATGCAATGAAGTGGCGACATCAATAAAACATATTTTTAATTATTTTAAAAAACATTTTATTTATTTAGTTTTAGAGACAGGGGAAGGGAGGGAGAAAGAGAGGGAGAGAAACATCAGCGTGCGGTTGCCTCTCACACATCCCCAACTGAGGATCTGGCCCACAACCCAGGCATGTGTCCTGACCGGGAATCAAACCAGCGACTCTTTGGTTCACAGGCCGGCACTCAGTCTACTGAGGCACACCAGCCAGGGCTCAGTGAATACAGATTTTTAAAAAAGTGTTAAGAGCTTCCATTGGACATACTCCTTGAAGCAACCAACCAGCTGTTGTGGCACCAGGAACTTTCTTGCCTGGGCGAGGGGCGCCCCACAGGGGCCGTTCCCCAGCCAGTCATGCCTGGTCTGCAGACCAGAGGTGGTCAGCTCCTCCCAAGCCTGTGTGTGCTGATTGTGTTTGTTAACGATTTAGGCAGTTGTATCAAATATACTGTAAGCAGGTGGAATAGAAATGAGTGTGAACAGAGGGGTCTGCAGATCCTGGGTTTTAGAAACATGAACTTGAGCTGCTAAAAAGATCGCTGTCTTTTGAGGTGTGAGCAAGATGACAGTTAAGCTAGGGGACCATCATAAAAATCTAGAAGTAGTTGGTCGTTTTATTTGCTTTACTAGTTTGTTTCAGATCTCGCTTCGCTGTAGAAATTGTGCAGGGTGTGTCCTGGGTGGGGTTCGTGCAAGAGAGACATCTGGGAACTCCGTCTGTGGGCCCGCACTCAAAGAAAAGGTCTTGGCTTCACATCAAAAGATTAGCAAATGACTGTACGTTTAAAGGTTTTAAGTTAATGTAAAATGTTTATGGTATGCAGAGGAGGCTCATCTTTAACGATTCCCCATTCTAACTGATCTTTCCACTAAGTTTCAAGCCAGTTTCAAGCTCTGATCGCAAAGGCCAGGGGAGCCTGTGCTGTGCGAAGCGCCGGCCGGGTGCCGGTCTCCGGGTCTCCGGGTTTCTGTCGTCCGTTTTTGTTTGGACCAGGTGCTGGGAGCTCCTCTTCCTCTCAGTTTGCAGCGAGGAAGCAAGCCTGGGGCCGGCAGGCTCCTGGGCTGGGAAGGGGCCGGACTGGGGTTTGAGCCCCACAGCCTGCACTGCCCAGCTCCTCTCCAGACCTCTCGGTGTGCGGGAGGGGGCTTTGGCTTCGACCCTGGCACTGCCTGGTGACGATCCATGCTTCCTCTGAAGCTGCTGCCTGCGCAGAGTCTTTTGTACGTGTCTTAGCTGTTGAAAAGACACCTATTAATTTTTCACAGGTGATGCGGGCCTCCTCGTTCTTGGAGGAGGCGTCTGCACCCATGCACCTCACTAATGACAGGTTACGGGACCGAGGCGAGATAATAGGATCTTTTCATCTTGTCTGGAGAGCAAGGTGTGATGTCCCTGGTCGCTTCTAGGGGGCAGCAGCCGCTCGTTTTTCGTCTCCTGCTGGCTGAGGGAAGGTTCCACAGTTGAGCGGTTTGCTTTGGGCTCTCGCTCTTGAAGGGGCGCAGGTCTTCAGGGAGTCCCCTGGGGCCCCATAAGAACCCGCAGCATCTTCCAGCTCTGTTTTCCGGGCCCCTCGGCTGGACCCTTCGTCTGCGTCTCCGTCCGCACCCACAGACCCGACCGGCAGAGTGGGGGCGGCAGAGTCGCTGGCTCTGGAATTAAGAGAATAGAGATGTCTTCCCGAGAGGAAAATCTTTTTGTCAGACCTTGTTGCCGTTGATAACCACGGTGACAGTGTTCAGCAGTGTTTCCCTGTGGGGAGACTTTCCCCTGTGGGTGTGTGTCTGTATCCTGTTGGGAACGCTGCTGTCACATGGTTGGTACCCGTTTTCCCTGTCTGCACTGCCCTTGCCCCCACCCCACCCCACCCCACCCCCAGCCCCAGCCCCAGCCCCAGCCCCAGCCCGGCTTTCGGAGCTTTATCTTCGGTTCTCAATGACTCATTTCATAAGCACATGAAGGGGGGACTTTGGATTTGTCATTTTTTAGACTTTGGGCCCAAGACTGACATGTGGCCGACTTGTGCCTCTTTGAAGCGAGTGACTAGCTCCTGGTCCTCCTGAAACACAGATATTACTCTGGTCCTGACTCAGACCTTCCGTGAGCTGTGCGGCTGGAGCAAGTGATGAAAAGTGGGGTTGGTTGCAGTTCCCACTGAGAAGCGGATTGGCCACGACATTTCAGCCCTGTGAGGTTTGTTTAGGGTCAGCTAAGAATTCTCAGGCCTGACTCCACTGGGGAGGAGCTGGCTACCGATGGGCCCTCTGGACTGTGCATTCTTGGGGACCTTTATCTGAGGACCCCAGAGCACTGGGGCAGGGTCGGAGTTTCCCTCTGGCTCCAGGAGTGGCTTTTCTCAAAGACAAAGGCGTGCCTCCTACCCTCACTTCTCCAGGCTCCCTCTCTGTTGTCTCGTGGAATAATGGCAGCTAATAGATTTGCTAATGAACAGAAGAAATAACTGGAAATAGTGGCAGACCATTTGACAGTGAAATGGCATATAACTTCTGTTTATCAGATGATTACTATCATTATTATTCTTTCTGTTGGAGTTTTGAAGAATTCAACCTGGTCTCCAGAGCCCCATTTAGAAGACATTTTATTTCTTCCTTTGTAATGCCTAGAAATACCTTTATTTCAGAGAAATCCAGATGTCTCCCTCCCCGCCCCTTGCCCAGCCCCATCTCCCCTTCCTTCCTGCCTCTGCTCCGTCACCTCCGGCGGGGCATCCCCTGCCGGCCAGGCTGCAGGACTCGCGGCGGGAGGCAGGCTGCGGCGTTTGTGTTTGCAGTTCCTGGATTTGGTTTAATGTACAATTGATTTTTTTAATGTATTTAATCATTTTTTTCTTACCTCATAAGGATTAACCTGCACAAACCTCATTTTATCCTAAGTGTGGCTTTGGGAGGAAGGGAGAAGAAAATTGAGTTTCTCTAGCTTATTTTATTCTTTCACTTTTTATTTTCCGAATGGCTTTTCCTGCCGAAGCAGCTCTGTAAAATACAATGTATTTTAGTGGCCATTACTTACTCATTACTAACTGGTCTCTCCTGCTTCCCTTTGTCTGTAAACTAAGTACAGGGGGCCTGAAGATAATTGGTAGCTCTCGCACAGACTCGCCAATTATAGATCAACGGGGAAGCAGCCCAGGGATGGTTTGTGGTTGGCACTGGCTGCCCACCTAGCAAGCGCGAGTCCCTCTGTATCTGCCACCGAGTCGGGTGCTTTCCTAGTTTTGTGCCTTGGCTTCGCTAATTGAGCCCCATGGTCCCCCCGATGTACAGACTCCAACCTCATTCTGTCCTTAGTGTGGTCCTCATGGCCGCGGCGTCCTTTCCTAGTCCTGCCTCTGTGCCGCGTCCGTGGAGCATGGGCGTGGAGAGGTTTTGTTTCGGTTCTTCCTGCGGTGTCCTGGTGCCCAGGATGGTTAGGTGGCAGGCTCCAGGTACAGGATTGTCTCGCACCCGCTGGTTTTCTGTGCAGTTTTGTCTGCTGAGGCCAAGTAAAGGCAAGTCTCTGTGGGTGTCAGTTTTGCCCCTTTTTGAGCATTTATCTGATTTGTGTTCCAGCTTATCTCCTGCACCCTGGCTCGGGGGGTGGGGGGAGGTGGGGTTGAAAGCTGCATCTCTCTGTTGGGCTGCCAAGCTCTTGTGGAAGGCTGTTAGGTGCTGAAGTAGCAAAGCGGTCCCTGTGATGTGTGGTCATATTTCCAAGCAGAGTTCATATTTTGTTTGTTTGTTTCCTAGGTATTTGGCACCTGGGCACTTTGTTAAACCCTCTGTGGGATGGGCACGCGTCCTTACTGCTCAGCTCCTGGCAGGAAGTGGGCCCTCATTACATATTTGTAGACTGTGTGCGTGTGTGATGTGTGTATGTGTGTGTGTGTGTGTCCCCTCACTCATGTAGACGGTGGCAGTGAGCCCAGGGGCTGGAGTGCGCCGTTGCTGCCTGGCTGCCCGCTGGGAACTCAGGGCGCCACGTTCCCACTGCCCTGCACACTTTTGTGGGTACGTAGTGTACCGTTGTCACGGAGGCCACACAAAGCGGGCATTTTATGAAAGGGAACAGCACAGGAAACATTACAGCTGAGACCTTTATAGCCTTTCCATTATTATGGTTTAAATCTTGACAGTCTTTATGCGCCGTGACACGGGGACCAGCAAGACTGTGCGCCCTCCCACCTCCCGTCCCCGCTCCACATCCTGTTCGTCGCTGCGACCGGCGACGGTAAGTGTGCCGGCAGCAGAGCCGCTGTGCACTTGGTCTGGAAACAGCCCCTTTTGACTCAGAAGTTGGAAACTAGATGACTCACCATTCTGTTTGTTTTATTGCAACTGTCATTTCATAAAGCACCCTGAGAACTTTAAACTGTAAATGCCAAAGTGAGGTTTTCATCTCTCTTTTCTATTTTACCTCTTCTGTTATCTCTGTTCTTCTCTTTCATGTCTTTCTTTGCTCCTTCCCTTTCATACTTATTTTCACTTTCATTAGTTTCTTTTTCTTTCCCTTCCTGCCTGTGTCCTCGCTCACTTGGGGCGGCTGTCATGGCGTCTGTAGCTGAAGCAGTCTCTGCTGACATCTCGGTGCGTGCTTTCCAGCTGCACTCCATCCGCTGCGAGCGCGCGCCCCCCAGCATCTGTGTGGTGTGCAGGTGGGAGCGGTAGTCCACAGCGCTGTTTCGGGAGCGTCCATGGGCTTCAGCTCCGGCAGCGAAGTGCACGTGGGTCATCACAGTGTCTCGCCCTTTGCGCTGCTGCTTTTTGTAAAGTCGTGGGTGCGTCCCAACCCCCCTCCCCACCCCCGGTCTACTTCCTTGGGTGGCTGCCCTGGTCACGGATCAAGAGCGCTAGGGTTTTAGGGTGGCCTCGAGGACACCCATGAGTGCGTATCCCTCATCAGAATGTCATTTGCCAGGAGAGGGCCTGGATCCTGTTTTCTTTTTCTCTAAGATGTTACTTCACTGGACTTCCTGAAAAAAGTGCGCCTGCTCAGTCTTCTACCTTAGGTGGGGTGTTGGGATCCAGCATTTCTAGGACTTGAGCTCGCAAACTTTCAGGATCTTTTTCTCCTGCCGTTTCTGACGCTGTGGCACTTGCCTGAGTCACCTGATTGATGCCATGAGCGTCACTGGGTGTTAAACACCTGGCGGGGAAGCAGGGACCCTCTGTGGGCTCACCCACAGGATGGCAGGCAGATTGTGGAGTCGTAATGAAGGGGGTGCGTCCCTGATGCTCATCTGCTTTGGAGCATAACAGTCCCAGCGTGCACCGCGGGAGCGCCGGTGGGAAGCTGGCGCGGTGTCGGGGGTTGTATTCCACATTTGTCACGTCCGTAATCCAACAGAACTAATTTTAGAAGTAGCCAGTTATAACGGAAAAGAAGAGTGACTTTAAACGCATAGCAACTCCCCTCACACATGCTCCTTGTTCCCTTTTTCTTCTTTTTTAAATGCCTTTGGGTGTTTTTTGGGCTCCAGAGGGAGCCATCCTCTGAATTCTCTTGTAACACAGCTTCTTTCCTATACGTGTCCGAGGAAGGGGGGTATTTCCATGTTGTGGGTAGGGGACATATGGTGTCATCACAGTATTTAATAGATGCACGGCTGTGAATTTTAAAAATGGGTTCTATATATCTTCTGGGCGGCATTCAACATAGAATGCTGTGTTTTCACCCACTTGGCTGGATGTCTGATTCAGACACAACCACTGTCCCTGCTGCTGGAAAACAGAAAACCACAGACTGTTAACTTAATACTCTTCCCTCTGGGGCTGGGCGGGGGCGAGGGGGGTACAGATCAAGATACTCTCACTCCCCACAGGACACAGATGTTCCCTGTGTGCTGGCAGTCTGAACAAGCTTCCAGGTTCTTTGGCCATTCTAATTAAACCCCAGTGAGGGTGCCCTCTGGCCTGTTTGCGAACTGGGCATTCACTCCTTGGGACCCGGAGAAGCCTCCCAGGTGTCCCCTGCAGGCTCCCTGCCTGTGACGTCTCTTCTCTCTTCCTGGGCAGGGCCTGTTTGAGCACAAGCACCAGCTAGTGCCCGTGGCCTGCTCACTCCCTGGCCTCTCTGCTGAGCTATCCAGCAGGGGTGCCAATTTTTCCATTTAGCTGACTATTATATAGCCCTTAAAAGGGAAGGGTTTATTTTAGCTGGCTGCTGTATCGATTGCTATAGGGACGTTTCTATTTTCACTGGCTGCTGTATTGACTGGGAAAGGGAAAGGGGCCGTATTGCCGGGAGCTGTCACACTGACTGTTACAGAAAAGATCTGTATTTAAGCAGTACCAGTGCCCTGGGATCTCCCAGGCAGGATATTAATGCTAATTCATCCGCTCACCCCCTGCTGTGAGTGTTATTTGTTTAAATCTGTAGATTCCCACAGCGCGTTTATATCCTCACTAGAGTGAGCTCTGCTCCCTGTAATTATTTAACATTATATGCTGATATAAATTGTAACAGTTAAAGAATGGTAATGAGTAGCCAAAAAAGAAAATAGAAAAGCAAGAAACAGGGGAAAAATTGTAAGAAAGGGAGAAAATAGATGAAAACACATAGACAGTATACACACCATGTTTACAAGCGTGCGTGTATGCGACATGAGAAATGGCAGCGAACAGCTTCCTCTCACCCACTCCACGTCGGTCCACACAGTGTTGGCCGGTCCGTGTAGCGTGCGTCTGCGAGTGCACACGTGCCCACGTGCCCTTCCAGAAAGACCGTACTGGTGTGTGCTCTGCTGTGCAGTCTGCACATGTGTGTGTGGTTCCATACGGAGTACGTGTGTGTGTGTGTGTTCCGTGTAGCGACAGCAGATTTATCTGTTAGCAACTCAGCTTCTTGATGAACATTTGATGCCTGGTTTTTCTTCGAGCTTCTGTGGCCCCACAGGAAGCCTGGGCCGAGACCCATCTCTGGGGAACGCCCGGGGCAGTGCTCAGTTGGGATTGAACTAACAGGCCATTGGGTGTCACTGTCGCTCTACTGGCTGTAGTTGAAAGAGGGCTTTTCTGCTGGGAACTGGATTTCAAAAGAGTAAGTTTTTCTGCTCAAGTTCGAGGTGTGGTCTGTTTGCGATCTCCTTTTAAAAGTGGTTGTGTTGCCCTGGCCGGTGTAGCTCAGTGGATTGAGCGCGGGCTGGGAACCAGAGGGTCCCAGTTCGATTCCCAGTCGGGGCGCATGCCTGGGTTGCAGGCCGGGTCCCCATGAGGGCCATGTGAGAGGCAACCATACATTGCTCTTTCTCTCTCTCTCTGTCTCCTCCCTTCCCCTCTCTCTAAAATAAATAAATAAAATCTTTAAAAAAAAAAAGTGGTTGTGTTGTTTGCTACTATGCTGAGCCCTGGCCTTTTAACTGAAAAGAGGCAGCTCAACAGCGTTCTGGAAACACGCTTAGCAGGGGCAGAGGGTTTGGGCAAGAACTTTAAAAAGGAAGAAGAGAATCTCCTCGCAGGGCCTAAACCTGGCGAGCGCCTGCAGCCCCTCTGCCGCCCGCCGAGCCTTGTGGAGGTGGGCTGAGGGCTGAGGCTGAGCCAGCGGCCGCCGAAGCAGAGGTGCGGGCCTGCCTCTCCAGCTGGCTGCTCCGGCAGCGTGGAGCCGTGCCAGGCTTCACCACAATTCATACTGTGTCAGTTTAATAAATGCACTACTTAAATTATGAAATTACAAAAGAAAAAAGAGAATGCACTTATTCAGACTCTTAATACATTAAAAATAAGGCATTAAAACTCTGACTTTTTTTTTTTCTTCCAGAATCAATACTGAACAGGAAGGGTTGTAGACATTAACAGTCATGGACATTCAAACTCTTATACATAAATTATCTTAGAAAAATGCACATAAGACTTGAATAATGTAAATACATTAATGCATTTAATAATTTAAACATTAAAGCGCAAGCAGGAATTTGAGGCAGAGGCTGTTCTGAGGTAAGGGATTGGTCCTAGAGCGCGTGTGCCCTAGGATCGATGGTGGGCGATTTCCCCTCGGGCACCCTGGAAAGAGGGAGCCTAGCGGGCGGGTAGCTCCTGTGCCAAGAATCCCTGGACATGCTGGATCACAGCTGCCTCCCAGCCCCTGTTTTCATACATCCTGACCTTCGTCCTCAATTCCGTGTTCTCTCCAGGCCTATGCTTCTAATTATTTGTTTGTTAGAGAATTAAATGCTTCCACTTCAAAGGACAATGAACTTTGAGAATGCCTTGGTTGGAAAACCAAATCAAATTAAAAAACCCTTCACCCCACTCTGGCTGTCGGTGACTGGGGACCACGGCAGTGGGGGCCCCTTTTTATCGGTCGATCAGGCTCAGTCTGGAGCTCCTGTGGCTCGGTGGTCAGTGGGTCCAGGGTGCACTATGCTGACGGACTTGGAGACGAGCTAGTGGGAGGGCAGAGATGATGGGCAGTGTTAGCCCTGAGTGTTGCGCCCAGAGATGGCAGGGCACAGGCCAGGAATCGGCCTGCTGGGGAGTTAGACTCACTGGTCAGCGACTGTGCCTTGCTTTGATTTGAGCGTTTTAGCCATTGGATAGACTGATGTTACTGTTTTTCCCCTTTCTTTCAAAATTGTATTTGCAACAGCAGAAGCTCACTGGAATGTTAAAGCCCCCTTTTCTGGCAGAAGGCGAATGACCGAATTCGTTTTTTCTCCCTCACCCGAGGACATTTTTTTTTTCATTGCTTTTTTAGAGAGAGAGGAGGGAAGAGAGAGAAACAACGATGTGAGAAACATCGATGGGTTGCCTCCTGTATGCGCTCAGACTGTGGATCACACACACCTGGACTGGGGATTGTATGTACCTGGCCTGGGGGTCGGACCTGCAACCTAGGCGTGTGCCCTGACTGGGAATTGAACCTGCAACCCTTTGGTTACAGGATGACGCTCTACCAACTGAGCCATACCGCCAGGGCCGAGTTCTGTTTTTGACATCTGCCCTGTAAAGTGCCCTGGACAGAACGCTGAAGCCAGGACAGTGGGCCTCAAGTTTTTAGTCATTAACCCCGGTGCTGTTCTCTGGTGCTTCTGCAGCCTCATTTTATAGCCTGAATGACAGTGTGGAACCGGGAAAACTGCAGAAAATGTGGCCCTGGGGACAGAGTCTGAGAACTTGTTCTCCGCCTGTGGAAGATGTGTGTTCAGTCAGCAATGCAGTCGTTGCACCACTGGGTTTGCTGCGGGGCTGGGGGACCCTTGAGAAAGGATTGTCAGTTGGCAGTGACTGAACAAAACCTGTTCGTGTTGTCGCCAGATCTGTCGGAGTCTTTTACTGGATCTCAGGTCTCCTACCTGGAACTGTACGGGGGGTCGTCTTGACTTGACCCACGCCTCGCCTGTTCCGGCGTCCGTGGCTTTGCTCGCAACCGTTCCCAGTCTTTGCTGCTGCCAAAGGCAGCCTGCTTTCCAGCGAACGTGGTTACGAGCCAGCCCAGAGCCACCTGTAGGAGAGAGTGGCCATAGGCCGTCTTGGCGTGCACAGCAGCTACAGACAGTGCCAGGCTGTGCTGCCCAGAGCGGCCAGAAGGAGAACCGGTTCTTTAAAAACTGGTGGTCGGGTATTGGTTTGGAGAGATGTCATATCAAGAATGGGCACGGACCACCTGGGAATAGACCTCAGGGTTAGTCGATCGTTGTGGGACATGCTCACGTTTTTCTGCAGGCCTTGTGAGCAAGGTCTTCATGCCGTGACCCCGTTCTGCCCGCTTTTCTTTAAAGACACAGGGCCTTTCCTACCAGTTTTATTTCAGCTTTGGGATGAGTGTCAATCCCAGGTCCGCTGTGCTCACTTCTTTTCCAGTTTTCCAAGCCCAGGCCACTCCCTCTGTTGCTTGTCCAGCCCGGAACATCGGCCGTCTCTCCTGCCCTCACTCCCTGCTTCATCCCAGCAGAGGGGGACAGTGCAGTAGGGGAGCGCTTGAACCAGGGAGAATAGGATTCTCTTTGGGTTTTGCTGGTCATACCCAGGAGATCTTCCTTCTCTTCTCTTAAATTCCAAGAAATGTCTTACGGCTTTACTGGGTAACAGGCTCATTCCAGACGGGGATGTGAGTGCAGGCGGGGCGTGGGGTGCCGGGGCAGCTGCACTGTCCGGTGGAGGGCGGAGTGAGCAGAGAGCACCGATCAGGGGTCACTTCACCCCTGTGGTCTCTCTCTCTGCAGGTTTCCTTTGAAGACAGAGGAGTCAGGTTCATTAATTAAAGGATCCTGGCTCAAGCGCCCTGTAATTATAGGTGCTAGAAATCTGAATTTTAAGAGGTCTGTGCAGCTGCATTTTGAAAAATGTAGGGAGGCACCGAGAAGTACAGGCTGTGGGCAAGAATGTGGCTGAACCGGATTTGGGAGGTTTAGGTTTTGGCATAATTCCCCTTCAAATTCATATTTATTCTTTCTGTTTTTCTTTTTTTTCATGGGGAAGCTGAAGCTTTGAATTAATTTGTTCTGTTGTTGCTGAAGGTTGCACCCTGTGGCAGAGAGACCGGTAGTGTCGGTACGGAGGGCGGAAAGGAGTCCCTGTGAAGCAGATGCTTCGTTTTTAAGAAAGCCAGGGCTGGCTTTGGGCCCTCGCGACACAGTTTTGAAAAAAATCAAATAATTTTCTTTCTTGAAATGAGTGAAGGACCAGGAAGCAGAAAGTAAATCTGAATGTCACGATGAGTCCTGGGCGTGCGCAGATCTGGCTCCCCACCCCTCCTGCCCAGGAGTGTTTCCTCCGTGGGGAATCGCCGTCTGGTGCGAACCCGGAGTGCAGACAGAACCTTTCAGGCCTTCGTGAGAAGTCCTGACCTGCCCCTTTCCTCTCTCATTTCTTCCGTTATTTGTAGGTTGACCTTTCTCTTTGGGTGCCTTCTCTCTCTCCTTCTTTTTTGAATTTTTCTATTTGATTTGTAAGATTTCTTTTTACTCCTTGTCAGAAATGTTTAATTCAGTCTGTGATTCTCTGCATCTCTGTTAATTAACCACGGCTAATTTGGGATGTGGATGGGGGCCGTTAAGATGAGTAGGGGCCCCTCCTTGCATCCCCCAAGAAGGAAAGAAGAGACTAGTGGTGAGTGGGGTCACCAAAGACGAGCGCGACCGACCACACGACCGAAGGCGGCTGAGCGCGAGCCCGAGGCCGCTGGGAGCCTCCTGTCTCCTGGCGGCTTTGTCTCCCGGGGTGTCACCAGCTTTATCCCATGGCACCACCTGGGCCCTCTGCCCCTCCCTTGGGGATCGCAAGGGGCTGAGAAAAAACTGGATGTAAATAGAAATATGTCTGTATTTTAGGGTAATTCTTGGTGCTCTTTCCTTACGTTCTTGCATTACGTGTGTGTGCTGGGGATTTACCATAAACCAGAGTAGAGGCCTTGAAGACTGTCACTGCGTGCGTTCACAATATGCAGATTGCAGTTCCAATTAGATTGAAACCTCTATTTAGCAGAGTGGTTTTGTGAAATAAATAACTTTTGAAGAAGGCCCACTGCATGTAATAAATATATACTTTCCCTTCAGCTGCTGGCCCGGAGCGTCCTGCCTTCCAGACACTTGCCCTGAAGTGCTGATTCAGAAGCGGGCGGCACTTCTGGGCCCTTCACAGAAGCCGCGCTTCTCCTTTGCTCTCCCGGCGCAGGGGCTTCCTCCTTGATTTACAGGGCTCGGCTTGTTAGCGCCGGCGGCGGAGGGGAGGCGGTGTGAAGGTCACGACGCCGGTCCTGTCCTCTCGGAGAGCGCAAGGGGGTGTGTGTGTGTGTGTGTGTGTGGGGTGTGTGTGTGTGTGTCTCCCGTGTGCTGCTGGTCGTGGTGGGGTCCAGGTGCCCCCCATCGGGATGAGTCAGTCAGAACGCTCGCGTCTCCTTCCCACCCTCCGTCCTAGTGCCCTCCAACAGGGTGGGCGGTTTGAGAGCCTAGCTCGGGGTACCCCCCTTTCCGGAACCCTCCTTCTCGGCCCAGCCGTGACAAACCGACAGATAATTAACAGATCAGGTCCTCCTACTGGCGGGGCCCAGAGTCCCGAGTCCCGAGACCCTGATGCTGGAAGCTGCCCTTGCTCATGCAGGTCCTTCAGCAGCTCTGCACGGGGGTGGAGGTGTTCTAAGTGGTCCTAGCAGAAGGCAGGAGTGCTTTGGGAAAAGGGAACGGCATGCTCTTTGGAGGGGAGTGCTTGAAAGGGAGAGGGGGCCGCAAGGTGCCCCGCTTGGAAGCACCTGGTGAGAATACTTGGGCTCCCAGGGTTGCGGTCCTGAACACCCCGCCTGTCTCAGGGACTGGTGATCTGAGTTATAACAGGATGCCTGATTACAAAGAACATTCTGGAGGCCACTTAGTCTCAGTTCAGGCTGTGCATTAGGCTAATCCTCTGCTGTAACAGTGGACTGGAATTGCAAAATTGGAAGTATGCAGCCCGTCGTATTCCAGCTCTGGCATTAAATATTTCTGTACCGGTGCCGCCCTGTGCGGCTCATTCTCAGCTGCCCACCTGCTCTTCCCCCGTGGAGAGAAAAACTCGTGAGAGTGTTCTCCTTACTGCCCAGTGACTTTTAAAAAGTACTTTTGTACTTCTCTTATGTGGTCACTTTTCTCATCTTCACGATTTGAAATATTAACGTGCAGATAAATATAGCAACACGCAGGGGCTACACGTAGGCTCAGGTCCTTGGGCCTGGCATGTTGGAGCAGAAATACCTAATTGCATCAAAACCACTCTAAGTTCATGTATGTGGAGCCCATCAAGCTGAAAGCATCCAGACAGCATCTGCTGTTATCAAATCACTCGTGAATCCAGCTAATTAAAATAGAGCTTCATTTTTCTGAACCATTGTTTGGCAGGAATTCGAAACGGACCTAACCCAATTTCTGCGTGTTTATGAGCCTTTATTATATCAGAGGTACTTTTCTGTAAATGTACAGGGCAGCGCTAAATGAATTGATCCACGCAGCAGCACTGGAGACACACTGTGGACTTGCTAATGATTCCTCTCCCAGCTTTCTGGTTTCCAGACACATTCTTGAAAGCTTTATGTTCTCTTTTTCCATTCTCCACTCTCTGTCCTGCTCTTTTTTTTTTTTTCTTTTACCTTTGCCCTTTTTATCTTTGGAAACAGGATGCACTTTTTGTTTGTTTCCTCCCTTAATGAAGATTTCTTTTCCATTTTTTTTTCTTTTCTTCCTCTCGCTGTTTTTGCTCTTCTTCTAAGGATAGGGTTTGCCTTTCCCTTTCGTTATTGCTGTTTTCTATTTCCTTGTGTCCCCGTGTTTCTCTCTCTCCTTCTCTCTCCTCCCTTTTACGTTTTCTTCAGTGCTTTTCCTCTGACCTCCGCCTTCCCTCTCTCCTTTCCCCATCCTCCCATTTTCCTATAAAACATTCTTGCACCTTTGTCTCCACGTGTGAATGCAGACTAGGGCAGCCGGCAGGTGCCCAGGTGGTGCAGGGATGTGGCTATTGGGAGGTGACGTCAGCCTGCTTGCTCCTCTGAATTTGCTTGCGTGCTTGATTTTAGGGGTTTAAGAGATTTTTCAAACCACATCTACTCTACTTTATAGCCTAATAATCCTACTTTGAAGATCAAAAGTGTTATATAAATGCTAACTAATTACTCCTTGTAGCACTTTGGCGAGTCTCTGGGCAGCAGTAGTTCCATTTCACAGATGAGGGAGCAGCAACAGGACAGGGGAGTAGCTCTGGAAGCCGCCGAGGAAGTGGGTGGCTGAGTGAGAATAAGAACAGGTCATCTTTGGCTTTGAGTCTTTGACCACCACCTCCTGGCAGTTTACTTTCCTCCCCGTAGGAATCGTGCATCTTTAAAATGATGCTCGTGTACTTCTCTTCTTGTACTTTTAGCCTTCTGGAGTGCCATCTGTAGTCTTCAGATGTTAAATGAATTTCTAGGTAATTCCTGGGGAAGAAGGATGCCAAACCACTTATGGGCTGGTGAACCCCTGTCCATTACAGTCTCAGAGCAGAGCGCTCACCCTGATTCCAGCAGCTTCCAGTAAGTGGGCCCACGTCACACGCGCTGGCCCCGGTGATCACAGCACTGTAGGAAGTGCTGCCGTGTTTGATTGAATTGAGCCATTCTGCAATGACGTGTGTATGAAGTCGTCTCTTGCATTACTGTGGCCTTTATTACTGCTAATGCATCCTGACATTACAGGTGTAGCCTTGGCTCTCCCAGAAAGGGCAGAGCTGCTCTTACCAGGCTTAAGAGCAGGATTCATGAAACTGCTGTACAGTGAAACTGGTGCTCACATTTAGTTAATAAGCAGAGTAAGGGAAATGCTTTTATAGAAAAGACAGCCGAGTGACAGAGGCCTGTAGCAGTTCTTCACCCAGCATTGTTTCAAAAAGTGGATCAGTTAGTCTTGTTTTCCTGCAGAGAACTGGGGCTGTGGATAGAAGGTTCAGGAAAGTAGATGTGAGCTCAGTGTAAAGGACTCCTGAAGATGAATTGACAATCTCTTAGGAGAATGAGTTTCTGTGTTCATTATCAGCATTCAGGTGGAGGCTCACTGATCGTTTGTCAAGGTTGTTGAAGAGGGGAGTCCTACCTAGGTCATTTAGAGACCCGAGGGCCTGAGCTTCGGCTTCTTCCCTCGTCTTAGATTGTAACGTGAAAGCAGCATCTTTGCTTGTTGTTGTTGTTGTTCTTTTTTTTTTATTTTTAAGATTTTATTTATTTATTTTTAGACAGAAGGGAAGGGAGGGAGAAAGAGAGGGAGAGAAACATCAATGCGTGGTTGCCTCTCACGTGGCCCCCACTGGGGACCTGGCCTGCAACCCAGGCATGTGCCCTGACTGGGAATCGAACCAGCGACCCTTTAGTTCACAGCCCACACTCAACCCACTGAGCCACACCAGCCAGGGCGCTTGTTCTTCTTGACTTTATTAAGTGCCGGGTATACTGTGCCGACCCAGTGAATGCTTAGTAACGATTCATGATTTAATTGCTGGCTTCCTGCTTCTTAATCTAACTTGGATAAAAGCTGTACTTGTTCAGGTTAGGAGAACCACCATCTCTGGTCCCTTGTGGGAGGAGCCCTTCTGGATAGCCACATCTTCTAGATGGCCATTGAGATCCATATGAAAAGAAGGCAAAATACTTTAAAACCGCTGGCTGGGAACTATGTAAAATGGTTTATATACTTTCTTGCTTCATTAGGCAGGCTATCTGGAATACAGCTTCGTCCCGGTGACTCAGTGTCGTCCTGTTCCAGGTTAATGTTTGTGTTGTGCTGTAAGTGTAGCTCTGTTTTCAAAACCTGTTGAAACCCAGATCTGTTGTCTCCTCCTCCCACACTCTAAACAACCCCACCTATGCTAAATGACCCCAAACGAGTAAATTTTTTGAGGTTTTTGTTTGCTTTTCATAGATGTTTCTCTCGGCATTTGTTGCTCAGCTCGTTTTTCCCACTTCGTGGTGTTTGTTCTGCACGTGTCTCTTTAGAGGCTGGCTTGTTTCTCCTTTCTCATCTGCAGTTTCTGATCTTCTGTGATTGGGATACCAGCCACCTAAGCTTGTGTACAAAATAAGTAGGAAGTAGTGTGAGTCAGGCTTTGCTGTGTGTATAAAATGTGGAATTTGTAATATCCTTTTCGGCAGCAGTGATTTCTTCTCCCATTCTCTCTCCTTCCTCCTCTGTGTTGGCTTTCTCCTTTTTTAATCGGATGAGATGGGAGAGCTCCGGGACAGCTGGGTGTTGTTCGTGACCCCAGCCCATATCCCTGGCCCAGGAATCCCAGGCTGCCTCATGGAGATAACTTAGAAATTATAAAATGACACGGCTGGGTGGAACGTCCAGAAGGTCATCTGTTTAAGCTCTTACTTTACAGAAATGAAGGGAACCGAGGCCTAGCAGGGATCTGAGAGGCTGGGGTTCAGGATGCGTCAGTGGCAGGGTAGGACCTGGTGTGCGGGTTTCCCGAGACCCAGCCGCTGTCTTTCTGTACGGCCACTCTGCCAAGTCCCATTCCCTACCAGCTTTGAGCAAAACCTGTGCAAATGAGGAAGTAAAGGGTTTGCTTAGGGAAAGTCGTGGAGAAAACTCTCTGCCGGCCATGGGCAGGTTCGAAATGAAAGTACATAAACCAGAAAGCCTGTTTGTGGCAGTGGTTGGCTGTGTTTGCACTCAAGGATGATATCGCTGTCGTAGGAGAAGCTTTAATCCTTTCATTCAAATTTACAAGAAATGCTGTTTCCTTTTAGTTAAAAAAAAAAAAGTCCAAGAGAGCATTTGATTTGAGGAACCAAAAGTCTAGAAAATGTATCCGGGAGTCCTCGTCAATTTGGGGCATAATGAAATATAAAAAATACTCAATAAAAGCTCCTTTATTACTTTAACTGTTTAAATGTGGAGTTTTTAGCCATCAGGTTAATGTTTTGGTATCATTTTTTTATTTGATTGTGAGCACTCTTCCAGGTAGCTCTGCCACTCGGACGCTAATCAGATTCCCCCAGATGAATGGTGCTAGCTGCAGCCTGACATCACCGCAGTTTTGCTTCGACATTATTTTATTTGGTTTTCCTGTAAAAGTTAATAACTCTGTGTCCATGTGTTTAAACAGGCAAGAAGAAGGAGAGAAAGGACAAGGAGCAGAAAATGATGAGTGATGTCTCAGGAAGCTCTTGCCAAATTGAGGAAACGTGGGGGGTTTTGTAATTTCAAAGCAGCTCACCCCGTAAGGGGGGTGTGGAGAATCAAGGTTGCAGAGCGAGATGGTAATTCACAGTCCTTCGGATAACAAAGAGTGAACTTCTCTGTGTCCCAAACAGAGCTGGAAGGAATTAGTTAAGAGGAAGGAATTGACTTAAGAGGAGGAGGAGGCAGGTGCTCCATAGGACCGGTTTGCTTAAGGGGGAGAATTGTTAAAATTTTGCGTTAATTGTAAGTAAATGACATGCTCGTGCCAGATTACCATGACTGGTAAGAACAGCAGATGTGGGGCATGAAGACCCTCGCTTCTAACTCCCCGTTCGAGGTAGTGGACCTGTCCTGAGAGCCTTGTGGCCAGGATGGCTCTGGTGCCTTGTAGGCATTTGTTGAATTGTTTATTTTTAAAAGTGGTTTGCGCATTGGTAGCTGTGGTTGTGAATAGGAATACTTATGATGTTTAGTGAACGGTTACTGAGTGGTTTAAAGCCGTGATGATTACCATTTGATTCTTCCTGCGTGCAGTGGATTTCCTTGCTGAGCTAAAAATTTCTAAAGTGGGGTTTATTAGAGGAGGCAACTGGAGCAGTAGCTCTTGATTTGGTCTCTCCCGAATTTACCCCTCGGTGCTGGAGGCACAGACACAACGGTGGGTATGAGAGTCAGTCCCGCAGCTGCCAGAGAGTGACAGCTCTCGCACTGCCCGTGCCAGGCAGAGCCCCGTCCGCCACACTCCTTGTGTGGGAAAGTTACTTCTGAAGTCACGTGCAGAGGGGCGGCCTGTGTCAGGTAACTTGGGCTCGGAAGACAGAGCCTGGCCCCACCCTGTTCCGTGTGTGGGGGGTGCACCTGATGCCTGTGAGCCCAGTCGTTGCCAGAGGTGGTTCCCTGACTCTGCAGCCTTGGGCGATAAGCTCTTGTGTCCCCTCCTGGGGACCTGTGTGCTCGGTGAGGAGGGTAACTTGCCTCCGAGAGGAGCTGATTTCATCCGAGCATTTGAATAGAAAGAATTTGTAATCCCTGTCATCTTACTGTAAATTCAAAAATTTTTGAGCCTGCCAGCTCGCTGTATTATGAATCATACTTTTGGAACTCATACTGCTAATTTTTTTCCTTAGGCCAGAGAAGAATCTAAAATAGTAGCAGAAACTAGGACTTGGGGGTCTTCTGTTCATAGCAGATCTTAATTATTTACTTTCTTTTGCTTTCCAATGGATCTAAAAGTGATTTCAAAGCAGCCTGGCTGGTGTAGCTCAGTGGATTGAGCGTGGGCTGGGAACCAAGGGGTCGCCGGTTTGGTTCCCAGTCGGGGCACATGCCTGGGTTGCAGGCCAGGTCCCCAGTGAGGGCCATGTGGGAGGCAACCATACATTGCTGTTTCTCCCCCTCTCTGTCTCCCTCCCTTCCCCTCTCTGTAAAAAAAAAAAAAAAAAAAGTAATAATAATAAAATCTTAAAAAAAATTATAAAAAAAAAAGTGATTTCAAAGCTACCCACGTTTGCCATTTTATTTTTAAAATTTTTGTTTGCAGCCCTGGCTGGCATAACTCAGTGAACTGAGTGCGGGCTGAGAACCAAAGGGTCCTGGTTCGATTCCCAGTCAGGGCACATGCCTGGGTTGCAGGCCAGGTCCCCAGTGGGGGCCACGTGAGAGGCAACCACATATTGATGTTTCTCTCCCTCTCTTTCTCCCTCCCCTTTCCTCTCTAAAAATAAATAAATAAAATTAAAAAAAATTTTCTTGTATGCACAAAATTTTAAGTAGTGTGCCGTCCAGTTAAGCAATATCCAACCTAGAGGCCAAAGCAGTCTCAGGTTAGCTGCAAAGGCATCCAGGTGGGGCTGGCTGAAAATTCCTCTTTTTAACGGGGAGGGAGGAATACAAATTAATCTAGCAGATTAAGTAGGGGGTACTACATGCAGAGAGGGAAGATCGAGAATAAAAGTAAACAGGTAAGCAGAATGTCACCCTATGGAAAGAGCTAGGCCTTGCTTCCTTATTTGTCTTTGGCACAGTACAAAGGAAGGGCTCAGGGTATCCTTGTTTCTATTTTTTAAAAATTGACCTCTTCTTTTATACCACTGCCCATCATCTGTTTGCTCAGTCACAGTGCACGGGTGGAGTGGCATCGGAGTGGTCAGCCTGCAGTCCCGTGGGAGACAGCTGCGTGAACTCGGCACAGTGCTCGCCTGGAGTTCCTTTAGTCCTCAGTCTTGCGGTCTCTACTCATTTCCTAAGTTTCTTAGGTAAATTTCCCCCCCACCCTTACTTCAGTGAAGCTGTGACATACATCCGTAACACAGATTCTTTAAAGCGAAATAAACGTGTACCCCCTTTATCCATCCTGCCCCCCCCCACCTCTGGCAATTGCCATTCTGTTCCCTGTGTCTGTGAGCCTGTGTTTTGTTTCTGTTGTTCGTTCATTGTTCGTTCATTTCTCGTTCAGTGTACGAGAGGTCCTACAGTATTTGTCTTTATCCGACTTATTTCACTTAGCATATGCCCTTGAGGTCCCACGTTTTAGCAGAGAGCAAGATTTCATTCTTTTTTGTGGCTGAGTGTGATTCCATTGTGTACATGCCACAGTTTATCTGTCCATCCGTCGGCGAACGCGTAGGTGGTTTTCGTATCTTGGCTATTGTAAATAATGGCACTTTTGTCTTTTTAAATTCTTTTATTGCTGTCTTTTGGATTTATACTACTTCTAGACCATGACTACTACTTATTTTTTGTAATATCTATTTTTTAACATTTACTCTTTCTCCTTTTTTTTTTCTGGTAGGATGTCTTGTAGGGGCACCATGTATTGGCTGCTCCGAGGTTTTAGTTCTGTGCTGTATGTGGGGTGACAGCAGATGGAATTTCGTGGTCCAGAGCTTACCTTCCCTGGACTCTGGAGCCCATCTCATCGCCCTGAGAGCAGAAGGTGCCTAGCTGGTGTGAGGGGCCCCTGCCCTGCACCGCCCGGTGGTCATCTGTTCAGTGTCTAGCCCCCAGCGATGACCTCATGCTTGGAGGTTCACTGTCTGTGACATAGCCTTTCTTCATCCCCTTCCTAGTCACCTCCCCTCCCGAGTCACCTCCCCTCTCAATAGTGCCTGCTAGAGTTGACCCACCCCCATCTGGCCCCGTCTTCAAAAGAAAGGGGAACTGAAGCAGCATTTCATCTGCTGGCATCTGAAGGACTTGGAGGGCGGCAGGAGTAACCTTTAGAAACCTCCTGTGGTGGAGAGAAAGGGACTTGGACGTAGGGGCAGCGATCTCCTTAGGGACGGTCCTGGGGACCGTGTGCCACACAGTTTGGGCGTTGGAGTCGCCAGCCGCTGTCACCAGTGAGCTCACGGTTCTCCCAGGGAGCCTCTTGGACACTGAGTCATCACATTCCTTTGGAGTGAGCCAACCTAACAGCCTGACACCTTCGTTAATTTTACAGTAGAAGCCCGGGTGCTCGCTGCTGCTGCTGCTTTAACAGTGCCGGGGAATTCAAGGGGCAGAGAAAATAGAAACCCAAGGGCAACTGGAAGGAGGAGTCAGGGGGCTCTTGAAAGACATTGTGCTAAGAAGTTGAACTCCTTGCCTTTTCTTGGTGTCTCCTGGGGCCGAGCACCCAACTCTTGCCACACGTCGCTGGCACATAAATGCTTTATTCCTGCTCCTGGCACGCCAGCCGAACCTCGGACTCGCAGCCAGCTTGTTTACCTTCTCTGCTGAGGTCACTGCCACCGTGATCCGTGTATAATGGCATTTTCCTCCTCTTTTCAGAATGGAGGCTTTTACAGTTTCTTATCTAAACAGGACTTCAAACAATTTGCTGCCAGTTGGATTTCAAAGCCAGGGAAAGGCAAATGTCATCCCTTTTTTCTCCCCTCTTTGGGTTGCTGCTTTGTTGGTTGCATCAAGAATTAGAGGGGTTGCTATCCAAATTCAGGTGGGGGTGTGTGGGGACAGGGCATTGAAATTTGCTTTTCTCTCTCTCTGAAGGGGAAAATGCTTTTCCTTCTCAACCTTTCCTAAAAAGGAGCTTTGATCTTCTCAGCCCAGAAGCAAGGGTTTTCATTTCCTCTGCGGGGCCAGTGTGAGTCCCGCAGCCCTTCCTGGGGCACCGTGCCGCCGGCTCCCAGCAGAGCGCTGCCTTCCCGGATCTGCGCGCAGCCGCACCGGCCAGCTCCCTCGGGGCGCAGGATGGCACCCGGTGTCTTCTCCAGAGTCACCCTTACGTCCCTAACATCACGTCACTTTATGTTAGTACATGCTGGTTTAAATGCTTTTTATTCCCACATACACTTCTGGAAAAGCTAGTTAATAAAATAACCAAACAATGAAATTCTGTCTGATGAGCAGTTCATGCAATATTTTTAACTGGGGCCAAGAAAAATTTAAATGCAGAGACATTTCACTTGGAAAGGTAGTTTTTGTATGTACGATGTTGCCATTTTCACAAATGCTTTTACTACTCATATCAACGTGTTTTAAGAGAGACTAGGGTCAATAATGCGTGCTTTGAGATTCCCTAAATACAGATTTACACAATAGACCTTAAAAATACTGCATTCTGTTATGTCAACTCCTGTGCACTTCTGCCAAAGATACATTATTTCTTTAATGTGAAAAACAAAAGGACAGAGGAAAGTAAAACAAAGGAAATTAGGGCCCACAGCTTAATTAGTGTAGGGTTGCAACCCAGACCAACAATGGGAAGGACACAATGACAAAACCCAGGAAATTCCAAGTTGAAAGAGAGGCTCTTTCCTTTAACTCCCTGAGTGCTGGGCTCGGGCTGGCGGGCTCCTGGTCCGGGTGGGGGAGGCTGCCTCAAGTACAACTCGCTGGCTTTATTTTTGAACTTCCTAGCTTTTGTTGACTTTCCACTCTTTTTTCCCCTGCCTTGATGCAGGTAAAACATATCTTCGTGTGTGTGAATCATAGATAACCGGGCTAAAAGTACCTCTTGATTTTGTAACCCTCAGAGAAGGAGAAAGAGAAAAAAAAAAAAATCCTGTCACTGTCATCTGTTCATTTTTAATGAGCCATTTTAAAAAATTGAAAATAAAAGAGGAAAATGAATAGGTGTTGAACCAGCCCGTGATATGTAAATGCCAACTAGTAATTACCTAAAACCTCAATTTTTATTCTGTTTCATCTTGCAAAACATTTCATTTTCCCTGAGTGAAAACACTTCATTTGGGTTGTGCGACTTAGCGGAGCGGCCACCGCGGCTGCACGGCCGCCGCCTCCGGCTAGGGGGCACTTTGGCTCCGCGCTGGGGCCCCCGGCGCGCGCGTCCACCTCAAGGTTATTCCCCTCTTGCCATTCCAGTGGTTTTGCTGCGAGCGGGCGGCGGCGCCCCTCCCCCACTCCCACTCATCTGGTTTCGGGGAGCCTCGCTCCTCCTTGTCCTTGCGGAGGATCGTATTGAATTTTGGCTGACCGAGGCTTCTTCTGCATATTAACTTTCCCCTCTCACCTGCCTGCTAGACCCTCGGCTTCCCCGAGTCGCATTTCACACCCTGAGAGCAGCTTTCTGCCAGTCTCCCTTCTTCCCTCGGACGTGGCTGTCGAACACAAGGGTCTCTATTTTCTGTGTATTGCCTCTTCTTTTTCTTCTTTCCTTTCATTTTGGTGGCTCGGGGCAGCTGCCCTCAATTGAAGCTCACACCCACTTGCTCCACTGCCACACTTACAGAGATAATTCCCACATTTCCTTTGCACGCCCATAGGTTTTCTTTCACTCTGGTTTGGGATCTGACACCCTTTGGATGTGTTCATGGAGCATCTTGGGATGTGGCAGAGGGTGGCCCTGCTTCCGGGGTGGCTGCTCTCCTCCGCCCGACTAGCAGGAGAGCCTGGGTTGTGCACTGCAGACTAGGGGGGACCGATAGAGAAGAGCAGAGTGACGCCGTCCTCGGACCCTGGCTCGGAGAGCGCTCCGCCGGAGTCTCGAGGAGCACGGCCTCTTTAGTGAGATATATGGCTTCATAATTAGCCCGCTGCCTTTTCGTCGCGAGTGCTGGCATCAGCGTTCTACCGTGTGTTTCTCTGATTAACAGCTGCTTTGCAACTATTTCCTGGTGCCACCGATGACCATATTTGTCAAGGAACTCCTGACAGAGTACTGATTTCTTACTAAAATGCAGCTTTTCCGTTTGAAGAGGTTCTCTCATGCTGGGCAGTGCCCAGCTTTTAAACAGCCAGTCCTTGTTAAAAGTCCCGAGGCCTTGGTTCACGGCTCGTTAGCAGGGACCTGGGCACCTCTCTCCCTCCGAGTGCCAGCGAGTGGCGCAGGTGTGGCGGGGCTGCGTTGGGTGGGGTTTCGCCTGCGCACCAGTCCTTTTCTTTTGCCCTCTAGTTGTGATCTCTCTGGGTCAAAAGGGACTTGGCTTTGGTTTTTAGTGTCATTAATTTTTGAATATTTTTAATATTTAAAAATGGCTAATGAATGCTCACATTTTAGGAGATAGATGTGTCTGTAGCACGCAGGAGTGCTGGAGTTGGTGACATTCCAAGTAAGTGTCACCAGAGACAATGCATCAGGTTTACGTGGCAGGTGCAGAAGTGCCAAGGCTCCCTCAAACCCCAGGTTCGTTATTAGGCGAGCTCCGTTCTCCCGTCCCCCTTGTGCGAGAAATAAAGCGTGCGCTCTGGAGACGACAGCGAGCAGGGCTTCGTAGGAGAGCGGAGAGCACACAGGAAGCAGCTCTTCCGCGAGGACTGTCAGGAACCTCGGTTCTTCTCACTGGGGATTACTTATCCCGCACAGTGCATTTAACAGCACATAGTTCATCGCGGATCGCCCCTGAGTACACTGTGCTCCACTGATTTATACAGTTACAAATCCTGGTCTCTTGCACACAAATCTCTCTCAGTTGGCCAATCATCTTGGAGGCAAAGGTGTTTTCAACCTGAAGTCCCCCGTTTTCCCCCCGGGTTTCTGACAGTCACTCCAGTGGAGACATTGCAAAGGCAAGAACTGACGACTCTTTGTACTCATGTCCCCTCTAGCTTTAAGTGATAAACAGTGAAAATTACCAAATCTCTGCAAAATCGTGGGGTGGATGGTAGCAGGGTTGTCTCACTTTGCTTTTTGGAACAGGGAGGCGGAAGATAGGGTCCCAGCAAGTGGGTGGCGAGAAACTTTGCTTCTGTTTTCCTTGGGGTTCGTCGTCCCCGTTTTTGCACAGCCGGCTCCTGCTGACTGGGGGTGCGCTCCTTGCGAGAAAGGGAGCCAGCGCTGGCGGTCGTGGTCTCAACAGCAAGCGGCTGCCACAGTGCGCCAGGTGCTCTGTGCCGGGGTTCTCCCCGGCTTGCTGCGCCCCCACAACCTGCGCGGTAAAGTTCCCGTCTCCGTTTTATGTCTCTGACATTGAGGTAGAAGATTTGGCCTGAATTCATGTCATTTTGTTGGGCACAAATATGACCCATGAATGGGCGCATTCGTCTCCTAATTAGAAAATCAAACGATGATACAGGACAGGCTGCGAGCACCCCGTTATTTCCTCCAACAAAAGCGTGCTGCGTGTGCTGGCTCTCGGCGGAGGACGGAGCCTGCTGCATTGCTCCATGAAGTTAATGAAAAGTGGCCAACAGTAGGGGAATGCGAGATGCAGACCAACTGCACTGTCAGTGTGTTTGCTGTGTTCACATCTTTGCATTGAGTGTAAAGATTTTGGGGAAATCTAGGCATATGGGCAGGGCTTATAAACAAGTCTAGATTGGACAGGCCCTTGTCCCCTTATTGGAGTGCCTTGGGCGGAGGGAAGAGAGTAGAAAGTAGCCGAAGAAATCAGTGGCAGGAGGAGAGAGGTTTTCATATGTTCACACTTGCATGTAGCTGCTTAGCTGGGTCTCTTTCTTATTCAACACATTATGTTGAGGCTCTTAGTTCGGATGCTTTATATTTTTGCATCTGGTGTAGCGATGTTGATGCTGTTAAATGTGTGATTTGCCTGTCGCCTGCGTTTTCAGACAAAGATCAAGAGGAACATAAACAAGCCCCAAATATACTTTATGTAGGTGTTCAGCAGTGTTATTTTATATGGCTTGGAATTAGTGAATGGAAACTTTAAAAGAAATTGTTCATATTTTTGCAAGTTTGAAGTGTGCCGGGACTTTGTCAAATTCCCGTTAAAATAAATACATCAATTTCATCTCCCTTCCAAATTCATTTATCTTGCTTTTTTAAAAGGTGTTTTCTACTTTACCTGATGTTTAAATTGGATTCGCTCGTTTATGCTGTTCTTTGCTATATCCCCTACGTTTTTCTTAAATGAATTACTAATGACAGAGCACTCCATCATACCCTCTCTACAGCCACTTTAAGGAAAGCATGGTGATCTAAACCTTTTAACCTATTAAAGATGATTTTTCCCAATTGAATCAGACCCACCACAGGTGTAATAACTAATCATTTAAACTACACCTGCTATTATGTATTTTTAAGCCATTATGCGTGTTGGATAGATGATAATTCATGTTTATTGCATTGTCCGATGGATCCGTTTTGCCTACACTAGGCTGATTAATGTATTTAAAGAAATAAGAGATGCAATTTTTAAAAAAAATTGATGGAATGCGCCAAGCACTGCATTGAGTGCACCATTAAACCCATCAGAACTTTGCTCTCTGACCAGAAATGCATATACCAAGGACTATATTAAAAAAGCAAGGTGAAACCCGTGCGTTTTAGTGTGGGATCCTGTTTTCTTTCTCTGTCGGGGAAAATTTGGGAAGGATGAGGGAAAAGTGTGTGCTTCTGGGTAAATGAGCGGAGCTGTGCTCTGAGCATCTCCTGCCTGGGACGTGCTCGGCCCCGTTTCCGCCGACTCCCGGTGCACCTGCCCCAGCGTGCAGAGACTGCCACAGGATGCGGATGCTCTAATTGTCTTGTGTGTCGAGGTGTGGCTTTTTCTCCAGGTGAAGAACAATTATCCCCGAGCCCTCTGTGCTGTGCACATCGGCATTGACCCCGTGGGGCCGGTGACCGTGTGACTAACTGTCCATCCTCTGCACAGGGCACGGGCCTCTCTCCCGTTTGTGTTCTCCTTCCTCCTCGGCCCCTTCTCCCCTCTTCTTCCCTCTCCTGTTCTTTCGCCCCCCCTTCTGCTCCAGCTTCTCTGCCTCCTCCTCTCGTCCACTTCCCGCCTTCTTCTCCTCCCCTTCCTTTCCCTCCTTCTCCCCTTTCCTTTGGCTTTTTTTCTCTTTTCTTTCCCCTCTCCCATCTCTTTATTAAAATGTACCCATTTGGGGGATGTTTGCCCGATTTTTCTTGATTTTGGTGTAACCCGAGGTGATCTGGTTGAGGGCTTGGCCTGGGGGTATTTAGTTTTGGGGTTCTAGGTTCTCGAACACCCATCTTTTCTAGTCCACCCCAGGACTGGTTGGTCATCACTGCAGTTCATGGTGATAGTTCGTGGTGGTGATAGGTCTGCAGATTTTAACCAGTCTCAGGGAACACGAGGTTTCCCGTCACTCACAGGCACAGATCTTAAAAACTGGGATCCCTGAGGTCATCCTGAGGGAGACTGTTAGGCAGACTTCCCACAGAAGGACCGTAAGGGACGCACGTAAGGAATTGCCCTGGCATTTTCTTTTCCTTTCTGATTTATCCTCATAGCTTTTGTTGTCAGAGAAGTCTGTCTGATCTCAAGATTGAATTCATATAAAATACGAAGAAAATATTTTAAATTTGTGTTTCACTTGTAGTCACAGTGCTTTCTGTTTGAATCTTTGTATAACTGCTGCCTTTCGTTTGAAGGATCTTAGAAAACTTCCTTATATTTAGCCCCTTAGAAAATTTTTTCTTTCACCAGCTTTTGAGTGAACTGCAGGGCCTGCTGGCTTTACTCGGAACATGAGACTACATTGTTCTTTTGGTTTTGGTGAGATGAGTGATGGCAGTCGTTTAAAACAGCCCCTGTCCCGCCCGGGGCAGGTTCCTGTAGCGCTGGTGTCTGGGGTGGAGAGCAGACAGGCGGCGGGCGTGCAAACACGCTCAGCGTGTGCTGAGTGATGAGAGGGTGACACCTTCAACACTTCTCCCTCCGTCCTCTCCCTGGCTCATTCATAGATGCACAGATTTCCTTAACTGTCATGCCAGGGCAGAGACATAATCTGTCAGCCTGTCGGCTTTTAGCCACGAGACCCCAAACTTTGTCCTTTGAAGGCTCCTCAGAATCCAGCACTGTTGTGTGAGAGGGACCAGTGTGCACGGCGGTCCCGTGGTGGGTGCTGCGTGCTGGGCCAGGCTCTGCGGAGGCAGCACCGTCTCTGCCCTTCAGGTGCCTGCCGTGTGCTTGGGGAGGCAGCGGGAATGCTGGAAGACAGTGTAATTATGTCTTCAGTTACACGGTGCACACTGCAGGCAGGGAGGAAGTTGAGAGAGCCGGGAGATCAGAGGTGGCTTGCTTGTTTAGGGAGGGCTTTGAGCAGTTAGAGCAGGCTGTGAAAGGGCTATGCTGGGGGGGGGGGTGGTGTGTGCGAGACGTTTAGACGGGTGGAGGCGAGAAAGGGAGGCCTTCTAGAAAAAGGACGTAGCATGGGCACACGTGTCGTGACGTGGAAGAGCATGGCCAGGAGAGGGCTGCCTGCCCAGGAGTGTGGAGAGCCAGCTTGAACAGGGAGGACAGGAAAAGATTGTCACAGGTTTCAAAAGCTAGGCTGGGGGGATTCGGTTTGACAGAATCAGACCCAGGAAACCAGGGAAGGTGGGGAGCGGACATAGTCTTCTGTTCAGGTAGATGGTAAATGTGAGAAACAACCGGTAGGAAATGTGACCACAGTGGTGTGTTATTTCTATGGACGTGGGATAAACTTACAGGATTTTTAATCTTGAAATTCATGCTGTTGAAGTTTACTCTTCTCTCCTGTTTTGTCTTCCCCACCAGATTGCCACAGCAGTGAAGTTCCTACAGAATTCCCGCGTCCGCCAGAGCCCACTTGCGACCAGGAGGGCGTTCCTTAAGAAGAAAGGTACAGGTTCCCATGGCCATGCACGGTGGCCTCCAGAAAGCGACTGGGGACGGGGCGGGTGGAAGCCACAGTGTTGGCGAAAGGGTCTCCCCTAACTGTCCCACTCGTGTGGGGTGGGTGTGAGGGGCGCCCCCCAGCGGGAGTGCGGATAACCGAGCTCCAGGTGTAAGGCCCACAGCTCGGCCCAGGGCAGCTGGGCACCAGCACCATTCAGCAGCAGAAGAGGTGCCTCGGAAACGACCTCTGCTTTCTGCTCATTTCTCCTGATAATGACCCTGACTGCAAGACACTGGCGTTAGGTCAGCCGCCTTAGTAAAGCACGAGGACGAGAGAAACGAAGGAAAAGGGAAATGAGATGACTAAACAAGGTCAGGTTAAGGTCAGGCTTGGGGGTCAGTCTGATTTACAGATTGAAGTGGTAAATTACAGGTTTTATGGTACTTCTGTAGGCACGGATTAAATGGATCTTGACAAATTCAGTATTGTCTGAAGCAGACAGAATCTATTCCAGCTCTGCTGAAATTGAGGATATTTTTCTTTTTGTAAAAAATAAAGGAAGAAAAGAAATCCGACTTTTCATTTTTTTTCTGGAAAGCTCATATGCCAAGAGGGAAGAAAGAGCTTTCTTTCCCCCCAAACAGAACTCTCTTTCCCTTTTAGAGCTGGAATGCCAGCCTCCAAATTCTGGGTTTTGAGCTTTGAGTCATTTGCAGCTGGAAAAGCAGAGGGCGTGGTAGGGTGGCGTGTCCTAGGTCTGCTCCCGGGATCCCACGGAGGTGACCCTGCAGGACTGTGTTCCAGGCTGTGCTCACGGGTCGGGGCGGAACGAGCCCAGGCGTTTCCTCCGCAGGCAGCTCTTCAGGGGCAGCCTCGGGCAGGGCCCTGGGACTGAGGTGGGGAGGGTGCTGTGCGGGTGCTGGTGGCATCCTGCTCGCCCCCATCAGCAGGAGATTATTAAAATTTGGAGTGTGTGGGCTGGCCTCTCTATTCTGCAACCATCATGCCATAAAAGAGTTTTTCCTTGAAATATGTGTACCTATGGGGAGTAATTAATCATAAAAGCTTGGGGATTTCAGCTCTCTCATCAAAGCATCGAGGCCGGGGAAAGCTGAGCCTAAAAGCTGTGTTGATTACCCGGGGTAACCTGAGACAAAATCTATGGTTGCCGAGAGATCCTTCGCCCCGTACACTGTGCAATATTATAACTGCCTGATCTTCTCTTCCACTGACAATGACCAGTTATTCCTCATTTTCTCTCAAACGCAGCTGGGTTAGAATTTCATTTGCAGAAGGTATTTAGAGCAATTTAGAGACAAATGTCTCTGGTGTTTGCCCGGCACTTCCCCACCGCAGGCTTTGCTGAGCAGTTTTAGTATCAGGAGCTCTATCTAATCTGTTTAATTTTAATAAATCCCTGACTGGGAGAGAGAGGGGAAAAGAGAGAGAGAGAGAGACTCTGGACCAAATAATGCTTCTTTGGAGTTAGTTGGCTAATAATTACTGTAGAGAGGAAACTGTTTGCGCAATGATTATTTGTTGCTCCTTTTTAAAGGAAACACAACTGACGGATTAAGTTAGGGAGCCTGAGCGCTGGCCCTGTGCCGCACCCTGTTTGGGGACACGCTCCTGCCCTCCCGGTGCTTCGGTTCGCACGGGAAGGCAGACGAGGAAAGGGCAGGGCGAGCTGCGTGCGGTGTGGGGGGAGTGCCTGGCAGTGCCCTGGCAGTGGGGGCGTCGTGGTGCCGGGGCGGGGGGCGGCGCGGACAGCACCTCCGCGCCAGGCGACTGGAGCGTCTCGCCCCAAGGGCGGCCTGTAAGCGAAGACCTGAAGGACAGGTGTGTCGTTGACAGAGTGGGCTTCGTCCCTTCTCGGCCCCCCACGTGGGTTGGCGTCCTTAGAGTTTGAGGCAGCGGGGACCTTGCGAAGCGTCCTACCCTTCTTCCTTGGGAGTTGACCGGGTAGAAACCCGGAATCGCTGGACTGAATCACCCATCTCCCTTCTCCCCAAAAACCTCCTTGGTCAGAAATGGTTGTTTCTGAGGTGAATCCCAGCAGGGTCGGTTCTGGCGGGCCTTTTCTGGGCAGAGCATTCTAAGGTTTGATTGCTGTCTGAGGAAGAGGAGCCCCTGCGTGGAGCTGAACTTCACTTTTGCATTTCCGTTCGTCCCCGGGGTCAGGCGGATGCGATCGGCATAGCTTGGCCCGGTGGCTGGTGGGGTGAGGGAGGAGAAGCTTCTGCGCAGGCGCACGCATGCCCCCGGTCCCTAACAGGAGCTGGGAAGGCAAGAGACTTGTCTTCGGGGGTGGCGAGGGTGTCCTGGGGCGGGGACCAGGGCTCGGGTGCCCTGACCGTGGGCGTCCCCCGAAGGGGCTCGTCGCAGCGGTGGGCGTGGCGCGCTCGTGCTACTGTATCCTTGGCTTTTCCCAGCAAATGTCCCTTCGGGGGATTGCAGTGGAGCACTGCCTTGAATTATAATCTTGACTTTCTTTTTTTTAATAAACATCTCTTTCCTGAAAAGGCAAATCCAATTTTGTTTTTCTTTTAATATTATTTAATATTTAATATAGAAATTGAGGTCCCTGTAGTGCATGTCAGTTCAGTGGAAAATGAGGGTAACTTGAGGCGCATCAGCTGAGTTTGTTTTATTGTGAAGCCGCAGCCGGGAGTAGGGGCTGCGTCCGCCTCGGCTGCTGACAGGTCAGAGGTGTGTGCTCTGATTTCGGGGTCTGGGAGGCCGTGGGTGGCAGTGGAGAGTGACACAGGGACAGAAGAACTTTGGTTTGCAAAGGTCTTTTGTGTTTGAGGTTTTTTTTAATTTTATTTTTGTTTTTCGGAGAGCTCTTTTGGATGCTTTAAAGTCTGAATATGGAGTCATTAATGAGAAACATGAAGTTATTAGAATCATTTATCATTTTCTTTGAAGTTTGTACTGCCATTTTGTGTAATTTACAACATTTCTTTTATCGGGATTTTTTTTGGGGAGAAGGGAACAGCAGCTGCTCACCTTCAGAGGACTAGAATGGATGTTTCTGTCCGCCCCCAGCCACTCGCCTTGGCAGATGGCACGTCAGCGGCAGAGGCAGCCCAGCGTGAAGGGGAGGGGGCCGTGCGTGGCGTCCAGGCCCACGCGGCACTGGTCTCTGCGTAGCGGCACTCCCTGCCAGGCAGGCGTCATCTTGGGGCCGTAAGCAGCTGCAGTCCAGGCGGTGAGAGCAGGTTACAGGCAGCAGTCGCATCAGCCCGGAGAGTCAGGGGCTTGGTCATTGTTGTCAATAGGCTTCTGCTGATCTGACACCCTGTCCAACCACAAAATGTAGGAGGCAGTCCGCTTCCAGACGTGCTTGGCAGGCTGTGTGCGAGGCGGGGAGAAAGCATGCCTGTTCCAGGGGGCTGAGGGGACGGGTGAGGCGGGAGGGATGCAGAGTGGTCTGTCAGCTCACTCGGGTAGGTCTGTCGTGACGCAGGCTGCTGGGGGAAAGACGGGCACCGCCCGCTTCCCTGTCTCACCCTGCACAACGGGGCCAGGGCGGCGGCGGCGGCAGCGGCGGACACTTTTGCTTGCTGCGCCCTCCGAAGTGTACAAGTCAAGGGCTGTGTGCTCCCTCGTCCAGTAAACAGTCCGGGGTGGGGAGGAGGACTAAACAAAGAAGACACACCGCTGTACGTTCTCACTCTGAGAGGTGAAACGAGATCTTATCTGTCTTCTGTTCCTGGAAGCGGAACCCCCAGTAGCAAAACTGCCTCCTTGCTGGAAGTGAACTTGAGGAAGAAACCTGATGGTCTCAACCTTGGGAGTGGGGGAGACGTGAAGGGCTTCTCTCGCTGGAGTATTTTAAGGGGGAGTAAATTCTTACACAGATTTCAATTTAACTCTCTTTTATTACTTTTCTTTTTTATCATTTACGTCCATTTCATGAGGTAGTTTGCATGTCCTTGAATGGAATCTCGTTACCATGAAAGCTTTTTTAGCATTGATTTCATAACAGTCTTAATTTAATAGCGCCGTCATTACTGAGAAGCTCCGGGAGTGGGGCCCCGGCTTTCCAGGTCACTGACCTTTTAATTACAAACCTTGTTCTGATGGCCAGGTTATCGACTGGACAGCTCCCAGCTTGTGCCCCCAGGATGAAAACGAAAATAACTGCGTTTCCTCCCCCATCTCCAGGAAAAAAATTGTAACCTCATGTGTTTCTAAAATTAATTTTCTCCTTCAGCAATTAATTTTTTAATGTGTCTTAGAGAAACCAGAAGTCTTGTTATAACACTGTTTTTTCTAGAGCTAGGGTCCAGCGGACAGCGTGGAGGGGGCGGGAAAGGGACCGAGATCTTGCCAGCTACCACCCCAAGCTCGATTGTGGCCCACTTCCTTGTCCTTGGAAACCCCTGCGGCTGAGCTGGAAGGAACAGCACTGGCCCTGCGAGGGGTGGCCGGGCCTTCCGATGCTTTGTTAACGAGACCTGGATCGCGGCGTCAAAACTTAAATTCCTTCCCACGCTGCTGGAGTAATTGAGCCTTTTTATCACAGACGTTTTAAAAAGACATTCTCATTCTGAGAAAAGACAAGGCTGGGTGATTTTTCTTGTCCTGTCTTACTTCTCTGTGAGTCTCCAGTGACTGTAGGAAACACGTGCCCCCCATGAGGACTTCTATGCGGCCGTGGCCTTGAACTGAATACGCATGCTCTCACTGACCAGGGAGAAGGAGAAAACAAGGAGAGGACAGTGGCCCATAAGTAGGGTGAACATTGGTTCCAGTTTGTCCCTGTTTTGACACTGAAATTCTTATGTCCTGGGCAGTCCCCTCAGTCCTGGGCAGACAGGTCACCCCAGCAGGAGAAGCCTTACTCAGCAGTGAGAGCTACCAGGGAGACAAAATGGGCATGTTCTTGGAAGCTGGAGGAAGAAGTCCAATAGCCATCAGTCCCCGAGAGCCCAGCTTGCGGCCGAGTGGCGTCTTCCTCGCTCACACATGGCCTGCTGCCACGCCCCCGGCCCCACCCTGTGGGGGTCCAGTGCAGAGGACCTCCGGAGGCGGGAGGCCGTGTCCTGTAGGTGAGTGGAGAGCCGCTGATGCCACGCAGACAGGGCTGTGTGTGGCAGCCACGTGCGTGTTCCGGAGATGATTGAGCATCTCCATCCATCTGTTGTGAACGGACCGTCTTCCTTCCCTGCCAGTCTTGCATCTGCATATCCGTCACCTGCTGTTCTGGACCAGCCCATTCATCACACTGACTCGTGTTCCCCCCATCAATTTTCCTGCTCCCCTTGTTATCCAAACTTGTCTTGAGCTCCACAGATTTTTCTCAGCATCCAGGATGAGAGCTGTAGCAGCTAGCCCAGCTGAATGCTGGAGAAGTAGGGGCACCGTGGCTTCCCCATTCGGAGGGGGCGCTGATAACACTTGCCCCCCAAGCAGGCTGAGTCGAGCAGGTTCCTACACTTCACCGTACGGTGGCGGTGGGGGAAGACAGTGGCACAGCTTGGGGGGAAAATAACAAGGCTGTCTGGAATTACTCAGTTGCTTTAAGATTTTTCCATGAAAATGAAGAATGAGTCTTCTTTAACTTGTACCTGCGGCAGTATTACAAAGAAAAGCAAAGTGACATTGCCATGTACAGTATCCCCCCTTGTCTGTAGTGGATACATTTCAAGACCCCCACTGGATGCCTGAAACTTTGGATAGTATAGAACCTTATACACGAGGGGGGACTCAAAACAAACCAGAATTATCTTCTGGAGAGCAGGCCCCTTGTAAGACAGGCTTCCTCCACTAGGTGCGTTTTCTAGGAACCCATCTGTACCAGTGCACCAGCTGGCGTTGTTGTGAGAGGCTGCGTTTGGCTTCAGTGAATTATTTCTTTGAAGACTCTTTGAACGCATTTGCCCTTTCATGATGGGTATTTACGAGCGCACCTGCCCACACCACGCTGAGTGTTGAGCAGTTTTTGGTCAAAACAACGTGACCCTGGTGCCATGCAACTTGTTTTTTGTTTCCCTACGTGAAAAAAGTCCTCAAAGGGAAACGTTTTTCTGATGCGGAAGAAGTGAAACAAACAGCGGCAGAGGCACTAAAAGGCATCAAAATTGACATGTTCAAAAACTGTTTTGAGCCTGGCTGGTGCAGCTCAGTGGATTGAGCGCGGGCTGTGAACCAGAGGGTCCCGGTTCGATTCCCAGTTGGGGCACATGCCTGGGTTGCGGGCCAGGTCCCCAGTGAGGGCCATGTGAGAGGCAACCATACATTGCTCTTTCTCTCTCCCTTCTCCTCTCTCTGAAAATAAATAAATAAAATCTTTAAAAAAACAAAACAAAACTGTTTTGAGCAGTAGAAACAAACATCTCGATAGGTGAATTGCATCCAGTGGATAGTACGTTGAAGGTGACTGAAGTTTAAACATGTAAGAATAAATACACAATATTTCATAAATAAATTCTATTTTGGGGGAGTCCCCCCTCATATATTGTGTTTTTCCTGTATAGACATACCTTGTCACTGTAGGAAACACTTCACAGCTTCCCTCTGGCGTACCCGAGTTGCCAGCTGCACTGTTCCTGTGCCTTTGCTGTCGGCCATGGCAGGGGCTGCTGGGACACCGGCCCTGTGATCCCGAGACGGGCGGGCTGACGGCAGGAGGGCTCCTCAGTGGCTGAGGGGTGGGTGCTCACAGTGCGGTGTGGTGGGCAGGAGGGCGACCATGCCCCAGGCCGGCTGCAGTGGGTGGGCTTGGGATCTCACCTTGCTACTCGGACGGGTGTGTAATTTAAAACCTATGAAGTGTTTATTTCTGGAATTTTCTGTTTGATAGTTTCAGACTGCGGTTAATTGAAACTGCAGAAATCAAAACTGTGGATGTGGTAGGGGACTACTGTATTAAAGTTTTCTTTTTAAACTTTTTGAAAAGGTAAGGAGATATATACATGGCTTCAAAAATTCAGAATGGTAAAGAAGGATATACAGTGAAAAGTAAGTTTTCCTCCTCCCTCTCGTTCCTGTCCCCCCTCCCGTTCTTCCCCCCCCGAACGATGCTATTACTGCTAAAGATAATGCATCCATATAAAAGCATGTCAATATTTATTACTCTCCCCATAGAAACACTTTTTAAATACAGTGGTAGCAGATTTTACACTTTACCTTTACTCTTGACATTGTATCTCGGCAGTCATTCTGTCTACATCAGTACATACAGGTTTGCTTCATTCTTTTTGAAGTGGGTGCATAGTATTCCATTATATGCATGTCTCATAAATTTTATTTTATCCTCACCCGAGGACATACTTATTGATTTTAGAGCGAGAGGGAGAGAAACATTGATGAGTTGCTGCTTATACGTGCCCCGACTAGGGATTGAGCCCACAGCCTAGATATGTGCCCTGAGCTGGGAGCGAACCCGCAACCTTTTGGTGTACGGGGCCATGCTCAGCCCACTGAGCCACCTGGCCAGGACTCATATTTCTGTTTAACCAGTCCCAGGTGAGTGAACACAGAGGCCAGTCTCGTGTTCTGCTCG